>JAVKPL010001674.1:0-172406 GCA_032173675.1 Gastrolobium villosum
CAGAATGGGTGGAGAAGATAATCTCCTCTTAATCTCCTGGAATGCGACTTCGCAATCTGTACTCCATCCGTACTGCACTTCCTTTCGCAGCAGTTTAAAGAAAGGAAGGGCTGTCTCTGCTGACCGGGGTAAGAAACGGGTGAGGGATGCCAGCCTTCCCGTCAATTGCTGTATTTCTTTCTTATTTTTCGGGGCCGTCATCTGCAATATGGCTCCACATTTATCCGGGTTGGCTTCTATACCCCGGTGTGTTAACATGAAGCCCAAAAATTTTCCTGCAAAAACTCCAAAAGCACACTTTGCTGGATTCAAACGAATGCGGTGTTGTCGTAATTTGCCAAATGTTTGTTCCAAGTCCTGAATATGTGCTTCCATGCCGGCTGATTTGACAATCATATCATCAATGTATACCTCCACGTTTTTACCCAACTGATCCGAGAAGACCTGGTTCATCATCCTCTGATACGTGGCTCCGGAATTGACGTTATAGCAGTAATTGGCTTTCCAGCAATAAAATGGCATGATGGTTGTAACCGGAGTATGCGTCCATAAAGGACAGCATCCGGAAACCAGATGAGCTGTCGACCAATTGATCAATGTTCGGCATTGGGTATGCATCTTTAGGACATACCTTGTTTAGGTCTGTGTAGTCGGTGCACACTCGCCATTTCCCGCTTGGCTTCTTTACCATCACCACATTAGATAACCAAGTCGTATATTGTATTTCTCTAATGAACCCTGCTTCTAGTAGTTCTTTTACATGATCTTCCAGCACTTGACGTCGCTCCGAGCTGAGATTTCGCTTCTTTTGGGCTACCGGCTTTGATCCCGGATACACAGAAAGTTTATGGCAACAAAAACTCGGGTCCACCCCAGGGATGTCAGATGACCTCCACGCGAAAACATCGTGGTTACGGACCAGACATGCAACCAGGCTCTGCTTGTCGTCTGTATCTAGGTCCTGGCCTATTTTAGTATCCTGCACCGGTTCTCCAATATTTATAGTTTCCAGCTCACCCTCTGGTTCTGGTCGTGGCATCTGCTCCTCATCTCGCATATCAAAGTCGACCATGTTAACCGATCTGTGTGGAGGGGGCTTGTTACCCGGCTGGCTGATTCCAGTAGAAATGCTGGGATCCCTTGTCACCATTCGAACAGATCTGAAATAGCAATCCCTAGACTCCTTCTGGTCTCCAGCTATAGTGAGCACCGTACCGTGTTTAGAAATCATTTTGAGCTTTTGGTGCTTGGTGGACACCAACATGTCCCAATCGTGGATGGTCGGCCTCCCCAGGATCATGTTGTACTCCGAAGGGAAGTCGGCCACGATGAATCTCACCCTTTCAGATCTGTATGCCTCCTTGGTGCCTAATGTCAACCGCAAATCAATGTACCCTTTGGGTATGGTGTCTTGCCCGTTAAAAGCAATTAAGGCTGTGTTACAGGGCCTGAGATCTTCTTCGTCAAGATTCATTTTTTTAAAGGCCTGCCATAGGATGACGTCAGCGCAGCTTCCATTATCTAAGAAGATTTTTTTGACCTTGCAGTTCACCAACGTCCCAGTGATGACCAACCCGTCTACGTGGCCTGGTATCACGTCGTCCAATTCTTTCCTTGTGAAATATAGTAACGGTGGTTCTGGCTCTTCTTCTTTGAACCTAGGACGCTCTCGGATGGAGAGCACCTCCCTGAGGTACTTTCGCCGGGCATTCATAGTATCGCCGCCTCCACCAAACGCGCCACTAATAACATTGCATTCGAATTCCGGCTCCTGGAATTCGTCATCATCGCGAGCTTGCTTATTGCTGCGATTGTCCTCTTTAAATTTTTTATTTTCATTAGACTGATTGACAAATTTGCCTCCTCTCCTCTTTCGATTTCTCCATCCCTGAGTGCGGATGAGGTATTGACGCAATTTTCCTTCCCGGATATATTTCTCAATGGCATCCCGAAGGTCCCAGCATTCATCTGTAGAATGCCCTGGGCCGTCATGGAATGCACAGTATCGTGATTGGTCCAAGCCGGCTGGATGCTGTAATGGCCGGGGTTTTTCGACGGTCTTCATCTCGGTGGAGGCCACCTCGCGCCAAATCTGCGATCGAGGAGCGTTCAACGGAGCATATTTCTCATACCGTCCTCGAGTTGGGAACCGTTCTTCTGGCTTTTTCCCCCGCGAGTCTCCTGGCTTTCTGGGCCCCGGCTTGTCTGATTGACCCGGATGATTTCTCTGGTCCACATTCTCTAGCTCCATCTGTTCGAGTTCTAAATATTTCTTAGAACGCGTGTTGAATTCGACCAAGGTCCGGGGTGGGTCCTTATAGATCGACTTCGCCAGTCTAGAGCTCCCATGTAGGCCGGCAATCACCAGATGTAAATGAACGTTTTCGGATAATCCAGGCACCTATAGGGCAGCAAGTTTGAATCGATCAAGGTACCTTTGCAGTGTCTCTCCGGGTTGCTGTTTGATTTTGCCCAAGGCAAATTCTGATTTTGGTTGTTTCTTGCTGGTGGCAAAGTTCAACAAGAATCGCCCTCCGAATTCTTCGAAAGATCGGATGGATCCCGCCGGTAAGGATGAAAACCATGTCTGTGCCGCCCCCGTTAATGTCGTTGCAAAGAGCCTAGTAATCAAAGGCTCTTCGATGCCCTTGATATACATAGTCGTGTCAAATGCATCCAGATGTACCTGCGGATCTTGGGTGCCATCATATTTGATCAGTTCGGATAGGTTTAAGTTGTCTGGATAGGGAGCCTCCACTATTTCATTTGAGAAGGGACTGTCATTATACAACCCCCTGTTGTATTTCCTCCTGTATATTCCGGCAACGTTATCCGGGCTGCGTTGCAGGGGTCGGTGCATTGCAGCCGCGTCGCCACTTGCTTGCCCATCTTGTGTATTTAAATGCCTAGGCCTCCGAGTTGTCTGGTTAAGACCCAGATCTGCTTGCTCTACTGGCCGTGGTCTTTGCAGGCCGAATCTCGGTACCCCCATTGTTGAATTTGGGTTCATAGGGATTCCGGTAGGGGCGATCTCCACTTGTTGCCGATCTTCCATGCGAGGGTTTGAACGGCGTAGATCTGTGACTACGCGATCAACAGCTCTGACTGGATCTGGGCTAGTCATCTGCCGGATCCGGGCCTCTAGCTCGTGGATCTGCCTTGCATCCGCCTGTCTCTGCAGCTCGCTCCGGCGCTCCCACTCCTCCATCCGGCGCAGGAGGGCATCCATGGCCAGATTCGGGCCTTGTCGGCCAGGTTCATCGATGGGCTGCAACCCCTGCATATATGGTGCATCAGGGTTGCAGGCTGGAGTGGATTCGGAGTCGGAGTGTACCTCACTAATGTGCACGGCATCTGGATCTGGGTCTGCAGGCTGGAGTGCTGCTTCCCGATCCTCCTCCTGATTGGATGTCAGAGGGGGACGGAAACCACTCCTTGTGGCTCTCACCATTGCTCTTTTTGATAATTCGTGGGTTCGATCCCCACAGACGGCGCCAATGTGTTCTGCCTGTTGGCAGATGTGTCCAACGTAGGTTGGATGATTGATCTTGGATACGAGTGTTTCTCTCTAGATGCCTATAGATTAGGTATCTGGGAGGAACGTGGATCACTGACACTGACCTAGGCGTATGCCTTCAAGGTGTGTGTGTGATCTACAGTGTTTGGGATTAGAAAATGTGTACCTTACTGCTCTGCTTTACCTGCCTTATATAGCCCGGCTCTAGGGTTTGGTGGCTGGCCGAGGTGCAATGTGGGCTTCGGGCCGAGGTGCATAGTGGGCCTAGGTCTAGCCCATAACAAAAACAAACCATTGAATAAAAAGCTATTGATGTTTTATTAACTAAGCACTCATAAACAAAATATTCAATTATTTTCGTGTGACTATCAACCATATTTCTAAGAAGAAGAATATAAGTAATGTGTGGTTAGGGTGACGGTAAGGAGAGTCATCCGCAATTCGGGGAATTGGAAGAGAGATTATCCAATGGCTTGACATTCCGACAGAAATAAGGTGGCTCTTTAACCCGTATTTAAATTTTTAATTTGGTATTCCATTCATAATTTTTATGAATGTGGGTCATTAAGTGACGCAAGGGTCCCAGCAGCATTGAGTGTCGCGAATAACCCTCTACGTCACTATCACATTCGTTATTTTTTTTTCGTTTGAGTGTCGACCCCGGGGAACTCAAGGGATTGTGCCAAGTGGCACAATCTCGTTAGTTCCGTTACCGTAAAACTTCGGAAAGACATAACTTTAGACTCGGGTATCCAAATGAGATAATTTTTTTTTATTTCACATAACTTTTCGAGATCTACGCAATGACACCTAATTTGACATATTTTATCTTCCATTAACATAGTTCAAATTTGCAACACTAGTTCCATTTTTTTATGGATTTAAACTATGTTTGTGAGATATAAAATACATCAAATGAGGTGTCATTGCGTAGATCTCGAAAAGTTATGTGAAATAAAAAAAAATTATCTCATTTGGATACCTGAGTCAAAAGTTATGGCTTTCCGAAATTGTACGGTAACGGAAGTAACGAAATTGTGTCACTTGGCACAATCCCCTGAGTTCTCTAAGGGAGGGGGCGACACTCAAATAAAAAAGAAAAAAAAAATCGAATATGAGAGTGGCGCAGGGAATATTCGCGGCACTCAGTGCTGCTGGATATCCCTTACGTCACTAAATGACCTCATTCATAAAATTTGTGAATCGAATACCAAATTAAAATTTTAAATGGGTAAAAACGCCATACGTCAAAGAGCCGAAATAAAGTGCTCGCCTATGGCAGAACGAGAAAAATAAAACGCACGGTATTTTTTCTTTAAAGAGAGAGTAAGCAACTTAGAAAATAAATTTAAAAATCTTAAAAATACCTTAATAAAACTTAGCCAAAAACACCTAAACACTTTTGATAAAATTACTTTTATGATATTATGTTTTGTATTTTTTAGAAACCGCTCTAACCTATAAAATAGTATTTAAATTATTATTTAATTCTAATTTTTTAAAGTTATCTAACTATTTTGAGAAAATAACATTTTCATAGCAAGACTTGTCCAAAAAGGCCTAAAAACTTTTGATAAAGTTATTTTTATGGTATTATTTTTTATGTTATTTTAGAAACTACTCAAACTTACAAGAAAAATATTAAAACATTTTATATATATATAAAAAAGTCATGAAACTAATGAGCACATATAAAGGTTTAATGTAATTTACATGGACCCGTTTAAACTATGACTAAATAAAAACATTTTGACACTGTTTACCAAAAAAAAAAATTAACATTTTGACACGGTAACACACAACACAATCTTAGCTAGCATACAAATAAAGCCCAAGGGTGGATCTTTTAAGGAGCTTGAGAGCAGCTCCCCTACCCCAAAGTACTCCGAATATTTCTTTAGAAGCCCATATAAGATTATGAGATAGGATTTGTTTATAAATTTTTTTTATAAATTACACTAAGTACGATCGATCGTACACCGCATGATTAAAGTATGGTCGGTCTTACTTAGTGTAGTTTGTAAGAATTTATATACAAAAAAGTTTGTAAATATAACCTGCCCTTAAAATTATATTCTTAAAATGTTATTAGATGGTAAGATGCATACTTTGTTTAATGGTATTACTAAATTTTGAAGGTCATTTTTTTCCCAGTTATCTGTTTTCCCTCTTTATTTCAATAATGTAGTAGTCTTGGTATGTCATTAGTTTTAAGGAACGGGGGAGTCTATTTTGTGTATTAGTATTCTCGTTGACTATTTTTATTTCATAAAAAAACAATACTCTTCTTGATGGCCATATGTGAGAATCAACAAAGGATATAATATAACAAAATAATAATAATAACCATTTTGTTAGTCGTATTATTCAATTACCTTTTACTTTTATCGTATTGACCGCGATTTTTTTAATTATGAGTTCTATGTTTTAGAAAACCGATGGCTAGGCCGCCAAAAAAATATTTTGTAATAGTATTATCAAACTTATTGTAAGCAATTATTTAAATTATAATTACTTCTAAAGAATTAGAATAAAAATATGTTATAAGCGGTGGGAATTTCTGTTGACTATACTAATTCATGTTATAACAGTTTAATCGTTTAAGTATAAGAATTTGGTCTAAAATTTCAGGTCAAGAGCTTTTGAATAATTGTTTTCTTAAGTCTCAACGCTAAACCTTAAAAAAAAGGAAAAGAATACAGTGAGAAGGAAGGGATAAATTATAATTTTGTAGGATAAGACCTCTTGTGACGGGGATTACATACTGTTTCTTTTCACGTGTAGGATAAGACACAAAACAATTCATTAGACGAAATCCAGTATTTTATATGAAAAAGTTAAACAAATACTGCTTAAAGAAAGATTTATATTTGTCTCTATACAATTGCGATGTTTTCTTTATAGAAAAAGGTGGATTGAAATTTATTGCGACGATGGGGTACAGTTTGGTGTCGGTATCGAACTTATGACAATGTAATTGGCGGAACACATGAATGAATCACACCACATTTCGGGATAAAAAAAAAAAAAAACCCACAAATAACATAGCAATATTATATATGAGATTTGATTTTCTCATGTGCATGATTTTATGTTGTGACTCAACTAGTGGTGGGTCCCACATTTATTAAAAAAGAAAAATTTTACACGCAAATCGAAAAGTCACAACATGAGAATTGAATTATCATGCCACATGAGAAAATGTTTTCTCATTATATATTATAGGAAAAGATTATTAAAATATAAGCCCTACTTGATAATTAAATAAACTGAAAAAATAAAGACTATTATTGAAGGGGTCAAGAACTGAAAAGGCATCATGTAGAGGAAGGAAAAGTGAAAATTGAGGAACGAAAACTTTTAAGCTTTTGGAAATCTGTGAAGTTATGAATGAGTGTATCACGCAGCACATGTAATAATAACGTGACGCTATTCTCGCTTTCATCGCGCTTAGTTAGTGTGCATGTGCTGAGTGAGTCTCATCTCAAGTTACTCTCTCTCTCTCTTACTCTTAATCCTCTTTTGTATTTAGTAGCTACTATCTTGTGAAAACGCACAAAAACAACGACGTCGACGTAGGCATTCAGTTGCAGAAAATCAAGGCGAAGAAGATCTTGTGATTCCGAACCCTATTCCTCGCTTCACCGATCATTTGGATCCATTCTTCTATAAATGAAGGCTAACAAAGCCGTAAACCCTCTAATCACCTTCGAGCATAAAAGGTATCTATCTCCACGCGTTTCTCACCCCTTCACTTTCGCTATTTCCTAGATCCGTCAAATTCCACTTCATCATCGTCTTAGATTTGAATTTTCCCTTTTATTTTTTTTTAAATAAAAAAATAAAAAGAATAAAGTTGTTTGGGTTTTAGTTTATTTACTCTGCAATTCACTTGAACCACTGCGCTTTATGAAACTTCCGGTTTTTTTTTGGGTTTTCTTATTTATCAAATTACCGGGTTTTGAAGATCGATCTTGCTCAATTGAGTTTGAGTTGGCGCCAAATGTGTCGTTTCTTTCTTCATTTTCATTTCCTTACTTAGTAATGATTTTTGGGGTTGCGCTGAGGCAATGCTGAGCGCTATAAGAAGTTGGGTGTGGGATTTTTGTTCGTAATGTAGCTTCGTATTTGCTTCGAGGCCAACGACTGGTAATTTGAGTTGGGTTTTTTTTTTTTATTATTATTGAAATTGTTGTTTCGTGTCTTGATTATTGTTGATATGTAATTAATTATTTTGCGTTCTAGCTTTCCTGTGTTGAACTGTCTCTGCTAATTGTGGTGTTTTATTTGTTTGTAATTAATGCGTATTTGGTGTAAACAGGGATGCCTATGGGTTTACCGTGCGACCTCAACACTTGCAAAGATACCGTGAATATGCTAACATATACAAGGTCTTGTCTCGGTTTGGGTTTATATTTCCGGCCTTGCCAGTTTTAAGTTTTGTTGCTGGCTATTTTTTTTAAGGAAGGATTAGGAGAATAATGTGAAGGAAATTTCACTTAATGTTAAACTGAAAATATTACCAGAACAGATTTAGATATATGCATCACATGGTGCAAATTGTTTTTCTTCTTTTCGTCAAAGCGAAAAGAAGATAATTTTCTAACCTGGCTGTTGTTCTCAGTGTAACACTTGTCAATTGCGATTTCAGGAGGAAGAAGAGGAGAGGTCAGACCGATGGACGTCGTTTCTAGATCGGCAGGCAGAATCTTCTGAATTAGCCACAAACAGATTAGTTGTGGAGCAAGATGAGAAAGTTTTGGATGATGAAGCTGCACAGCAAGAAGCTGATGCTTGCTCGGAGAAGAGTGTTGATGTACATGAAGCAAACAACCAAAAGCCTGGTTCTGACAATACAGCTGAAAATGGTAGTCAAAAGGAGGAGGTACCAGCATCTGAGGAGACTAAAATTCATAGAGTCCAGTTATGGACAGAGATAAGACCATCTCTTCGTACTATTGAGGATATGATGAGCATTCGCGTGAAGAAGAAAACTGGGTTGGTAAAAGATGAAAGAAACAAGAAAAATGTGTTAAAAGATGAACAAATCATTGAAACTGCAAAATCATCATCTCACTCTGATGATACTAAATCACTAAAAGGAGCATGTGAGGAAGACTCTGATGAGGAGTTCTACGATGTTGAGAGGTCAGATCCTAGTTCAGATATGCCTCCTGTTGATGGTGTGAGTGCTTCTGCAAACGGTATTGCTGCTGATGATGCACCACTAGAGGCTTTGTTTCCTTGGAAAGAAGAGTTGGAAGTTCTTGTCCGCGGGGGAGTGCCAATGGCGCTGAGGGGAGAGGTACTTATTAAATACCTGAGATATACATTTCTTCTGATGTTTATTTATTTATTTATTTATTTTTGTGAGTTAACCTCTCCTCTTGTTTGTCCTTGTGCTTCAGCTTTGGCAAGCTTTTGTGGGTGTAAAAGCAAGGCGGGTGGATAAGTATTATCAGGATCTGCTAGCCTCAGAGAGTGATTCTGAAATTAAAACTGATCAGCAAAGCATGCACTCAGCTGATAATAATGGGAAAACAAGTGCAGATTTTGTACGTGTGCCCGAAAAATGGAAAGGACAGATTGAGAAGGTCTTTGCCAGTGATATTTCACCCTCATTGTTCTTAAAGCTGTGATATTATCTTTATGTCCCTAGAAAATAAGTTTCTCGATTAAAAGTGGAAAATTGTTACATTTTTGTGCAGGATCTGCCTCGAACATTTCCTGGTCATCCTGCACTAGACGAGAATGGTAGAAATGCATTGAGACGACTACTTACTGCATATGCTCGACATAATCCCTCAGTTGGTTACTGCCAGGTCTTTTGCTTCTGAAAAGAGTTGCATTTTTTTCCTTTTTTCTATAGAAAAGGTTTTTCCTATTATTATTCAATATGGTTGTGATGGATTTTTTTTAAAAACCTAACCGTCAAACAGTCTGATGAGATATTTGTATGAAACATATATACACATAAGTGAGCTGACCAGACTTAGAAAAATTGGTTCACACGGAACTTGAAAGTTAATCAGATATCTCAGTGCAACAACAAATCAACAATCACAGGAATTTATGTTGCCTATATTACACTAGTTGTTGCTGTCCATTTTTTTTCCATTTAACTGGTGGCTTGAATTTCATGGCCTTCAAATGATAAGTCAAGGAATCCAATGGCAATTGATAAGAATAGTTTGAAAAACCTTGTGAAGCTAAATTTGCCACCGATTTACCATTTACTAATCTCTGTTGTAAAATAACCATCAATTCTAGAAAATGAAAGGAAGTTTTGGCTAATTATGTAGTCAATTGTGTTGAAATCCTAAGTTAATCAGAAGAATTGGGATCTACTTTGAGACAAACCTCAATCAGGCAAGCATTTTTTAGAGGTAGCATGCCTGACTGAAGGTGCAGAGGGCCCTAATGCCTTGCAAGCACCTTTCATATTTGTGATGTGTATGATTCATGACTATTAGTGATCTGTCCTATAACATGAACATAAAAATAATTTTAGCCAGAATATATTATATGCTTTCTCACACAGACATATCATGTATGTTCACAACATCTATAACCCACTGACTGAGCTTGTTGGAATAATATACATTCTGCAGGCCATGAATTTTTTTGCTGGCTTATTACTGCTTTTGATGCCGGAAGAAAATGCCTTTTGGTAGGTTCTGAGATAACTGCTTGAGTAAATTTCTAGAGTATATAGTCAACATGTACAGTTTTCAAAGTATACATTAAAGATAGAGCATGAGCATCATCAATTCGTCATTATAAATTTATAACTGTTTCTGTATTTGATGAGCACTGTTATCATGAAGGAATGCCTGATTGATTACTTCATGCTTATGCTGCATCTTTAGCAGCTTTATATTGCTAATTTGAACTAATTTATATGTTTTGTCACTAACTATGGTTTTTCCCAGGACCTTAATGGGCATTTTGGATGATTATTTTGATGGCTATTATTCAGAACAAATGCTAGAGTCTCAGGTGTTGTTTCTTATATTTTATATTCTTGAGTAAATTTAGTAATGCACTTGAATAACTGTTGTTAGACTTTTTTTACACATATTCAAATACATTTTCATTTTATCAGGTGGATCAACTTGTTTTTGATGAGTTGGTGCGGGAGAGGTTTCCCAAATTGGGTTTGTAAACTGTTCTTTTTCATTTTCATGTCTTTGATCTCACGAAGTGTATTTTGTTTTTTATGGTTCCATTCTTAATTGTTAATTTCTCAGGTGTATTTCTTGTGCAGCCAATCATCTAGATTATCTGGGAGTGCAGGCAGCATGGGTTACTGGACCATGGTTCCTTTCCATTTTTGTGAACATGCTTCCTTGGGAAAGTGGTCAGGTTTTATGTTTTATCTATTGAGTAGTGTAGTTTAGTCTTATTTCACGAAGTAGCCAATGTCAAATGAGCATTTGTACTCTATAGTCTGAGCTTCCTTATCTATTGTAATTATTTGGACTTCAGTTCTTCGAGTGTGGGATGTGCTTCTTTTTGAAGGAAACCGAGTCATGCTATTTAGAACTGCAGTTGCTTTGATGGAGCTATATGGTACTGGCTGAGATGTTTGTTGTTTCAAACTATACACTGTATTCTTGGAAAAAGTAAACTAGTAATGCTTAAGGCATTCATATCTTCATGAGACTTAATTTCACTGTTTGTTGTAGGTCCAGCATTGGTAACAACTAAGGATGCTGGAGATGCAGTTACTTTACTGCAATCGTTGGCTGGCTCCACATTTGATAGTAGTCAGCTTGTATTGACAGCTTGCATGGGTTACCAAAATATAAATGAAATTCGATTGCAGCAGCTGAGGAATAAACATCGGCCAGCTGTAATAGCTGCAGTTGAAGAAAGATCAAAAGGGCTTAAAGCTTGGAGGGATTCTCAGGGTCTGGCATCAAAGTTTTTTGGTTTTAAACATGATCCTAAATCGGAGCAATCGGCTGATATGCAAATGATTGGGGATTTATCTCGTTCAGAATCAGGTTCCACTAACGCAGATGAAATTCTGATTAGTCTGACTGGAGAGGGTGAGATAGATTCTGCTCCAGATCTTCAAGAGCAGGTCGTTTTTGTAATTCCTGTTAACCTCTCCCTTCCCCTGCCCCTTTCTTTTTATTAAATCATAATATGGTGCATTATTAAAGGGGGCGAACCGGAGCAGTGGTAAAACTGTTCCTTCATGACTGAAAGGTCATGGGTTCGAATCCAGGAAATAGCCTCTTTGCAATTATGCAAGTGTAAGGCTGCGTGCAAGGATTTCCTCCACCCCACACTCGCTAGTCGGGTTTAACGGGGAGTGGTATTTTTTATTTTTTATATAATATGGTGCATTATTGTTATCTTTAGCATATATAACATTCTGAATTTACTAAGACAAAAGTTAAAAAAACACCCTGTTTATAAAGTGATAGTAAGTTTTGGGGACCCACTAATGATTGCATTTATCTTAGATGAGTTGTTATCGACAAGTTTAGTTAAATTTAGTTCAAGTGCAGTTAACAGGTTGTTGAGTTGAGGATAATTATTGTCCTCAACTTGTCCTTATGCTCAAATTTTTAGCTTTGTGACCATTTGCAAATTTTCCATTACAATTATGCTTTTGGTACCTATTATTAATTCTAAGCCTATACATCTTATCAGAGATGGGCAGTGTTCTGGTACATCATTGTTGAAGCTACATAATTTGTAATATCTTAGGATATTGTGTTCCAATCTGAAATAGAAGTGGATTCTGATTTTGTACTTTGTTACAACCTGTTGAGTTATTTAATTATCGCCGTATGTATCCCTTTTCTTTTGAAATCTGATTTGAGAAGAACTGTGCATTTAATATATGCTGGAAAACTAGGACAATGTGAAGGTGATAATTGTTTGATGTACATATCTATTTTTTTTTTTACCTTACTATCAAGAAAAAGAGTTGGATATTTAACTTTTATATCAAGGAATGCTCATCTATCCTGTCCCCCCACAATAAAAGAAAAAGAAAAATTCATTGTTGGAAGTCTAACCTTCAGAGTCATCAATCTAGGGTAAAATAGAGTAACTAATCACAACATAGCATTAATCTTATGTTGTGTAACCACATGCAGGTTGTCTGGCTGAAGGTTGAACTTTGTAGATTACTAGAGGAGAAAAGATCAGCTATTCTCAGGTACTTAAAAATGATATTATAATGTAATTATGGACTTGAATACTTCTATCAATATTGTTATATACTTGGCGTCTGGACAATAGAATAATGAGTGCACAAATCTTATAAGTCCTATAGTCTTATCTGGTTTAACACAAATGTTGATTTAGATATTGGGCAAAGTTAAAATCAGGTATTTTAGAGTGTTGCAAATCATTGCAAGTGATTTTTTTTATTCAAAGAACATACCGGCATGGCTATTAATGTAGGATTCTTGTTTCCTTATGGTAATTTTATTGGAAAGTCCAGCCAATAAACCACTTGAGTGATTAACCCACATATAAAATGGTTAATGATTGAATACTTGGTGAGAGGGTTAATGTGGTTTGATAAGCAACCATTTCACATAACAGGTTAAGCTTAGAAGTGAAAACCCATCAATGGTTTTTTTATTTCTCTAACACACCACTCACGTAAGAGCCTTTTGGATTTGAAGTGTGGATATTGCACTGATTTAACCTTTTGCTGACTTAATTCCACTACAAAGTAGGGGGGTGAGGATTGAATTCATGACCCCATGGTCACTTTGGCTCTGATATTATGATAAGCAACTATTTTGAGAAGTGAAAACCCATCAATGGTTTTTATATTTCTCTAACATGGTTTTAATAGGTTCTCCTTTATAAATAAGACCATCCACTAATCCTTAATAGTTATTCTCCTCTTTTTCCCACTTCAGCTACTCAAGGTTTTTTATTTATTCATTTATTTATTTATTGTTTTTTGAAGTGTCCCATGAAAGTTCAGAGATTCACTTTTTGCGTATAGCATTAATACCTTCCAATTTCTTCCCTTTTTTCAGAGCGGAGGAGCTGGAGACAGCTTTAATGGAGATGGTCAAGCAGGATAATAGGAGGCAATTGAGTGCCAAGGTAAGTCATGATTGTACATGGGATTTTTGATTCGTATATCATGATATGTCCTTTGCAATGTGTATCTTCTATATCTGTTAGCTTTCTCATCATGCTGTGATTGCTAACGTAGTTTCTACAAGGCAACATTTTACTCTCTTTTTCGTTTTTAAATATTATCTGTCGGTTCATTGATTACTCGACTAATTCGATTCGAGACGGGTAGTATCACATAGGCAGCAAAGCTCTCTCTATCAAGTTTTATCACAGTTATATTCTCAGGAACTCGAACTTGAGACCACTGGTTAAGCTAGAACAATCCCTTGCCAATTGATCTACATGTTTGGTGGTGACAACATTTTACTTTTGATGTTCTTCAAAATGGATTATGCGTACACATAGTTCGAGCCAAATTGGTAACTTTTCAGAGTGAGATGTTACACACAGCACAGGTCTTCACAGTGTAATAAGAGGCAATACTTGTGCTTTGGTTAAAGCAATGATTCAATTAATAAGTACTGATGGCATGCTAGTGATATCTTATGTTATTAAGTTCAAAATTGAGAGAGAGAAAACTTCCTTCCCACTTTCCACTAAGGTTCTTCTTGGTTTTAACCAGAATTGTAAAATTCCTTTTTCATGTAATAATTAAAATTTAATCTAGAAATAGGCTTGCCCTGCCCGTAATTTGCTCTTGTTGGCAACTTATGGGCAATCCTCTCTTCTACCTATTTAATTGTGCCTTATCAAAGAGTTGAATTGGTGACTTCTTGCTTCTTCAAATAGATTGTGGTGGGCCATTATTTAGGCTCTTCCCCAAAAAAACTGTTTCTGATGGGAATTTCATATAGGCTTAATCTCATTTGCATACACTACCAACCAGCATTTGAATTATTAAAGTCATGCTCCAAACCAAACTAAAGTACAAAACACCAACTATTATACTATACTAACTAATATGGCACATGTGAGCCTTAGTTAAACTGCTACACGAAATAATTTAATTTTAACTTTCTAAATAATAATAGCACCCTTCCACCAAAATATTAAGAAATCTTCATTTAACAAACCCAAGACATTTAAATTTAAATTTAAATTTAAATTACCCTTCGCTAGAGTATTTTGGGAAACACATCCTTATGCCCAATGATAACCAGTTGAGTACTCCTAAAGTCCTAATGCAAAAACATATTTTACATCTCCCTGAATTTTTTTTATCATTGGAAATGCATTTCTATTATCCTTGCCATGTTTAAAACAGATTTTATTTAGTGTAGACTTCACAATTTGTCAGATTTTGCATAGGCACTGATTTCTAGGCCTGTGGTTGAGGCAATATAGTCATTAATGATTGTCATGTATGATGCAAGGATATGCCAATATTGGTTGTGTATCCGTGTTGTATTCATATCTAATATGGATACTCATATATCTGCTAAATCCATTTTCTGGTCTATTGCCCACCGCCTTCAAAACACTCTACTTGAAAAACCCAGGATACGGATAAAGTCCATAATACCAGCAATTTTTGAAGTTGGCTGTAATGCTTATATAATCAAATAAGTATTTATGTGAATTTAGTTAGTTAGATGTGTTGTAGTCTGAGTTCTAATTTGTTCTTTGAGAAGTTAATATGTGTAATTCTTATCATCTTCAGGTAGAGCAACTAGATGAAGAGGTTACTCAGCTTCGACAAGCACTTGCCGATAAGCAAGAACAGGAAACTGTCATGCTTCAGGTTTCCTTTTTTTCTTGGTGTTTTATTTTCTTTCTTGCAGTAAAATAGGCTTTCTCTTGTCATGTAGATTTTTTGCTGATAGGTCTTGATGAGGGTAGAGCAAGAGCAAAAAGTGACAGAGGATGCTCGCAGGTTTGCTGAGCAAGATGCAGCTGCACAAAGATATGCTGCCCAAGTGCTTCAGGTTACCTTTTTCCGTTCTTCATCTTTTATTACCCTTGGATTCTATCAATATGTACCACAAATACAAGCAAATTATATTGAAAGTTGGAAAGTTATTAATCTTGATAAATTGGCACTTTTCAGGTTATAGCAAATCAGCCTTAATCAATTGTTTGGTTAATTACTTGGATTTTTTATTTTATTTTTTTTCATTTTGTGCCATTTAACTTCCTATTATTTAATTATGGTATTCTTAAGAAATGGCTTAGAGTTTTACTTGTTCCTATGATCCTGCCCAACTTCTTTCTGCCAGATTTCAGAAAGCTATTAAGACATGTCCTCCATCATGTGATCTTGTAGCATCATTGCAATTCAGAAAGCTGTTCCTGAATTTTGGCGTCATTGTATTATAGTGGTTGATGATATCTTTGTAGCATCTTTACCAAGATGTATCAATTCCATAATTATTCTGTCATAGACTATAGGCTCGGATGCCTCCATTTGGAAGCAAACACTCTAATGCTTAAGCTTCAGTGGAAATCTAACTGATTAACCGAAACATTTTAGCCAAATTGATGTAACTTTTGTGATTATAATTTGAACGCCAGATAATTATAAATTATGTTTGTTTCAGAGTTTATTTTATTTTTTTTGGATATTGGTGAATGCCTAATACTTAACATATATAATTAGCATTCTTTTATGCAGATAAGTTGCTCGCCTTTTTTTTGCTTGGACTAATATTTATAAATCTCTCTATATTTAT
The DNA here is from genome assembly GCA_032173675.1 of Gastrolobium villosum. Taxonomy (NCBI): domain Eukaryota; kingdom Viridiplantae; phylum Streptophyta; class Magnoliopsida; order Fabales; family Fabaceae; genus Gastrolobium; species Gastrolobium villosum. The sequence continues at coordinate 16,255 of JAVKPL010001674.1, forward strand.
CCGTCTTATGCAAAGTCCATGTTAATGCTTCCTTATACTGCTAAATTACATTTTGACTGGCACAATGTTGAATTTTTAGACTGCAACATCTTACAATAATTCATGTTACGTATTCTTTGGCAGGAAAAGTATGAAGAAGCAACTATGGCACTTGCTGAAATGGAGAAGAGAGCAGTTATGGCAGAATCTATGCTGGAGGCTACGTTGCAGTATCAGTCTGGGCAAGTTAAAGTGCTACAATCTCCAAGGTGTGTTGAACAGTTTAAGTTTGTGAAATATTTGAGTCTTTACAATATATGCACCCACAATTTTTTGTATGGTTTTGGATTTTTCTTTTCAAAATTTTGTAATAAACTTCCGTTGTGATTTGGACATACTATCAACATTTAACATCTCGTGGGGAGCCCTTAAAGCACCAATCTAGTGATCGGGCCTCACCAAAACCTAAAATTAAAAAAATAAAAATTCAGCATCTTCCCTGTCTATCGAAGAAAATGCCAAAAGGTGCAGCTTTAAATATTGAAATAGAAATGAGAATAACTGCTTTATGTTGTTTATGCACATAGCCCTCTATGGATGAGTTTGACTTTACCTTCCTTGCTTTATAGATCTTCACATCCAGAGTCTCCAGTATCGAGAAACAATCAAGAGCCTACGACGGATATCCCTAATAAGAGGATAGGTTTGCTTTCTCGTCCATTTGGAATTGGATGGCGTGATCGAAACAAGGTTAGTTTAAACAGCCATTGCGGAAGATTCAATGTTTAATCAATACACTTACATGCTTACTTTATTGTGGTTGATAACCTGAATTTGTTAATTGTGATAGGGGAAATCCACTAATGTGGAAGAGCCAGCAGAGGGAAAGCTCATCGTTGAGGGACAAAGTACAATCAGCCAACAAGAGGGTAATGAACTTAAACTACAGGATGAGTAGGAAAGAAGATAGCACCAAGATTTTCTTTATATGTCCTTCCCAAGACGGTTTGAGGAGCAAGAAGTTAGTTCCTTCTTCCTAGTCTTTAATTTTTGTTTAGGGTGAACATATAATTTCCTATTCATTAATTGTTTGTTCTTTATGACGTAATAGAATAATAGTAATTGGAAAGAAAGCGTACAGTCGTAGTCAATTGTAATACATCTCTCTTGGCTTATTCTTTATTAGAAATTTTTTGTGAATCGTGTGCGAAGTGCGAACCATATAAACTCTAGGGTCATGGTTGTATACGGAATCATATTTGGAGGAGAATTACAAGAAATGGCAGAGATGAAAAAGTTTTAAGTAAACCTCAGTCTTGTTTGGAATTATATTAAAATGAAAAGAAAGAAAATGAAGAATTATTATGCACCTCATTTTTTTATATATCAAATCAAAATCTAATTTTTTAAAAGTGATAGTCTTATTCACCAAAAAAAAAAGTGATTTAAGTCTCTTAATGTATATATATTTTTTAAATAAGAAAGGGCAGGAATGAAACTCATTTCTCTTGTTTGACTTTTGTCATGAACCTGTTTGCTTCCACTTTATGTTGACAAGGGAGACTTCTGGTTTATGGATGTGGATGGGTTGAATTAAACTGAATTTTTTTAAAAATTGAATCAAATTAGTTTAAATGGTTCGCTTCCTTTTGTTTGAAACGGATCAAATCTATTTTGAAAAGAAAAAAAATTAAAATAATAAAACTGGTTCAGTTTGGGTTTTGAACTAATTTTTAGTTCAGTTATTGTTCTTTAAAAATCAGTTTGATTTTTAAAATTCTATTATTTTAAGTATAATTCGATTCATTTTATAGTTCAGTTTTTTGATTTTTTTTGCATAATTTTAACTGCTGCCACTGATATCTTACAGAAAATTCTGGACTCAGCATTTGTATGCTGACACCATGTTTTCACATAACATTGCAAAACCTTATTTTGTTAACTGTGATGGTTGTTAATGGAAATTGATAAATGCGTCTTGGTAGTAGTCTTCAAAAAGTTTTAAAATTCTGAAATTAAATTCTTATAAATTATTTGTATTTTTTATATTTTAAAAACAAAAATAACTCATATTATCTTATAAATTAATCGTTGATTTTTTTATAATTTCATTTTTTTCTCAAATATTTTTTTTCGTTTTACTGAGATTTTAAAATATTGTTTTATTACCCAAATTTAAAATATCTTGTTTATCGTACAGAATAATTAGAAATTTCTTAAAACTCTTAGTTTTACGAACACTTTAATGTTTTCTCAATTTGAAAGACTACGGAAAATTTCAAACATCCATAGAGGAAAAAACTTATTACAGTTTAATATTATTTTTTGAATTCTTTTAATAATAAAATATGCAGAATAACGTACTTATTTTAAAAGTAAAACTAAAAATCCCCCAGTAGATTAACAGAAAAAATAAATAAAGGCATTTAATAAAACGTAAACTAAATACCAAAATAGACCTTCCAAACGATGTCTAAGTTGTCGGGGATAGTTAAATACACAACTGATCTCAAATCTTTGCCGACAATGGATTTATGCTATTCTCAGATGACCATATAGTTCACCTCATTGCATCCGTGCGAGTATGTACGAAAAGAATTTTATTGTATCCCCGGCTAATTCTGATCTTCTCATCGCTGTATCTGCAAACGAAAATTTACTTGAGAAGATAAGGATAGAAGACAGAGATAAGCCATAATAAGCACACGAATCTACAAATTTAAGCAGCAAATTCAATTCATATGCTGGACGGATTAAAAGAGATCATGATATTGTATACAAATAAAATAAAAAAATAAAATAAAGAACATGATATCTTGGAATATGTCATCTTACAGAAGCTCCAAGATGAACTTGTTTGCCATTTCTAGGGGATATCCAAATGGGCCACCAATTATGGCTGCATCATCCATCGTAACGTCATACACTTTGGAGCCAGTTTTTCTGTGAATCATTAGGCAAAACATGAAGTAAGAACTTTCAGTCCAGCTGACATAGCCAAACAGACATTCAAGGAACAACTTTTATATATGTATAGATGAATGAACATAAATTTCACTAATTATTTAAATATGAATCATGGAACTATACCCGTAATTATTTAAATAGATGAAGCATTTCAATTAAACAATTTCCCTTCAGTATGAAGAGGCCAAATTATCTATATAATCTCATGAGATCAGCAATTTCTTCATGTCCTATTAAATTGCTGACATATCAAGATATGTGTCAGTCACAGACTTACAGTCACACATCCTGAGCAAGACCAGAACCCTTACCCTAACCTTAACCATGCCCTAAAATATCCAAGCTACAAACCTAGTAAAAGATCCTTTTAATCTTAGCCACTTATTCTAGGCAACCCACCCCAACATGAAATCCCTGCATATCTCCATAGCAAGGTAATGAGGACAAGACACAGAGAAAGGGAACAAAAATCGAAAAATAAGTCAGCACCATTAATGCCCTCACAACATTCTCCTCCCTATAAATAGCCTCTCATAAAGTTGCTATGTCAAAGCATTCCAAGCATAAGTGTTCCTAGCATACTTACCCAGTTTCTCATCATTACTTCCATTCTCTCTCTCTCTCAATTCCTGAGATTCCCTCAAAATCAATACCCTTACCTTCAAGCTTTTTTAGCACATGTTCTTTCTGGAGGTGGCAAGTGCTTGCCCTAGGGCTTAAGCTTATGCTTGTCCAAGGCTGAAGGACCACTTTCATCCTTGTTCACATCCCTTTGGTCTGGCCCCTTAACTATGTGAAGGTTCTCTGCTATTTCTCTAAAGTTGCCACCAGAGGCTGATCCCTTCATTGTCTACATGCCTTCCTATTTACTTTGTTTAGGACGCTCCCTAGAGCATTAATAGACTTTAAACAACGGAAACTTACACAAAATTTCCATTCATGGAGAATTTAAGCCCAAGCAAGATATCAACCAGAAACTTTATTCGTCCATTCTTCCCGATTATCTGCAACAGTCATTGTAATATAAACTAAAGTCATGCGACAGAATTTTGTGGTGATTAAAGTAAAGTAAATGTACTAGATGAACCTGATACCTGCTTTCCCATCAGACCATTAGCAGCATTCTCTAACCAACTATCCGTCACAGTCTGTAGAGGATAAGTTGTTTAAATAAGAAAAAGAAAATTTGGAGACGGAAATGTTTACATCTAATTTAGCATGAAACAGTATTCCTTCAAATGAATCAAATAATGAACAGTTGGTACTCCTTGTATTCCAAAATTCACCTGTGAATTCCATGTCATCTGCCACTCACCCTCTTCTAGTTCTGGTTCTTCTTCATCAGTATTCTGATTTAAGGAAATAAGTTCATCTATTGCCTGTTGCAATTAAGGATGTGAAAAGCAGTTACAATCGAAATATTCCAGTTAAATTTATTAGAAACATATATTAATAAATTAGCACTCTTACCTCTTTAACACCCACCCCCGAGGAAATTGCTGTCAATAACCTCTGCCTAGGTTCAGTTTGCTTCTGCAACACAAATGTGGTTCCCTGCACTATAGGTATGTTGCTAATAATTCTTAGAAACATAAAATACAGATAGAGATAATTTCATGTGCTAGACAATCAAGCAGTCTACTCAAGGGAAGGAACAAAAGAATACTAAAATAATGGTTCTATTCAAAATGCCTAATCACCTTATTTCCTCTTGAGATACGAAGGTTTCCCGAATGGGACAAATATGTGGTATCTAACCAACCCTTTGCTTCATCTCCAAGCAGCTTAAATGGAACAGGATATGGAATTTTAAATGGAAGAAATTTAAAAGAAAAGGCAGCTCTGTCAAACCTAAAAAGGATTCTCTTTCCATCTTCAATTGATGCTGCTGCCTGTGTAAATTGAAAGCCATAAATACAAGAAGAAGAAAAACAACAACATCAACAACAACAACCAAGCACTTATCCCACTAGGTGGAGTGCATGGATCAAACAACATAGATCAGTGGCGGGCCAAAATATTTTTATTTTTTTAATTTTTGTTAGTTTATATTATAATATATTTAAATTATATTAAATACAAAATAGAGCGTAAAAAAAGAGTTATAATTTTATTAAATATGTTTTAATTTTTTTATATAATTTTTTTTGGTAAGCTAAATGGAACACATAACTTATCACAACTTACCCAAATCTCTCACCAAATATATTTTAATTTTTAGATAGGACTAAATTACAAATTTTAGCCCGGGTCAAATTACAATTTTAGACTGGGTCAAATTATAATTAATTATATAATTATACATGATAAGTACAATTTATTAAAATTTAACCCGGGCCGAGTCCACCGCCAGCCACCACGTGGCTCCGCCACTGACATAGATGTGATTCTTTAAAAACCAAATTTTCATTTTTCAATAGATGGAAGAACAGCGATAATAAAATATATGCACAGCAATATTATACCATATTCTCCGTCTGAAAAAACAGAAACACAATCGGGAATTCAACCACCATGTTAGGCCTAGACATAGGGAAACTAAAGAGAAGCCTGAAAGTTATCCATATTAACTCTTGATCCTTCAGAAGCACATAGCAAGCACAAAAGAGAAAGCCAATCTTAATTTTATGTGGGTTAATTCATTTAACAATATTGATTATTGGCAAAGCCTCTTAAGCAAAAGGGTTTCAATTAATGTCAAAGTGTTACCAAGGGTTATAAAAAAATAAAGTTGAATTTAGCACAGAAATGTATATTAAATTTATCATAACTTCAATTGAGGTTATTTAGTATTACCTCCACTTTGAGCTCACCAATGGCATCAGAAAATGACACAATATTGCTTACGCGTGGATCATTTGTTCGAAGATAAACCTCTTGAAATACACTAAAAAGGTCAACTCCAACAAATGTTCTCTGAAAGAGCAATATAGAATACTATATTGAGACACATCATTAAGTAATTTATGGGGTATGTCTTGAACAGGTCAGTGACACTTGTGGTAGCTATTATCATGTACAATTCAATATACCTAAACTTACAGACTCGATTCAATTTAGAATCAGTTAATATATGTTGCTTTCCGTTAGGGATTTAAGAAATTGCCTACATCAGTATCAATGAAGACTGTTGCTTCGATTTGTGTTATTCAAGAAATGAAGTTATGGTTTTGATAATACTACATGAAATAAAATCAAAGATGAATCCAAGTATTCCTAGGGGAAGAAGCTTTTCATAAGGTTTTTGTTTCAAAAAGAAGAACAAATTTTCAAAAAGATCCCAGAAAAATTAATTGTTTCTCTAACGAGTCATTCAGAAACTTTTATTTTTTAATTGGGTCCAAATCACTATCAACTGCCATGTAACTTATCGAAAAGGGACAAATCTTTACCCAACTCGGTACATCTTTTTTTCATATATGGAAAAAAAAGTCACCACTTTGAAATTTTCTTTTCAGGCCACATTGAAAATGTTTCTTTCTTGGGAAAAAATTATACCTAGTTGGAGATATCTGATGCACCAAAAATTTATTCGTCTAAAAGACTGAGTAGGCCAACAATTTGCTGACATGGCAGTCAAGTTTAGGGGCTTGGTGATTCGATGATATTTTGCACCCAATTTAAATAATCTTTTGGAAGCAGTTTCCAAATCTCGTGTTTTCAAAAACCCAAAGTATAATTTATGCAATGACTAAAATATAAGTAAAAGTCAATAAATCATTGGAAAAAATGTTTCATGAGGACACCCAGGAAATAAAGCCAACACACAACCTGAATCGGAGATGCTGTTCCCGGTCTTGTAGTGAAAATTAGCTGCCAGCGACCCTCGATTAAATTTGAGTTTGTCTGCGGAATTCAATTTCATGGGCTTCAGTGATCTATGGTGAAAACATCATACCAAAAAGTTTTCTAGCAATGCGCTCGATTCCAACAAGTAGAAAAATAATTGGTAAATATTGAAGCAAAGCAGCAAATGAGAAGCACCTAATTCTCAAGCATATAATATTCCTTATTAAAGCACCTAATTTTTAAAAATATAAAAATTAGATGCTTACGAAACCATAAAGCATACACAAAATAGAAGTAAAACAAAAAGAATAGAATAAAATCAAATTGAACACGAACCGGATCCGGGACACCACCTAAACTTTCAAGGACTTGAACAGCACGTTCAATAGCCTGAAAGACAAATAAAAAAATAAATATGAATGCTTAATCCAAAAAACAAATTGAAGAAACATTTGTGTATAAGAAAGAGAGAGACATTGAGCTGCTGAGGAGAAGAAGAGCGTCCACGTCCTTGAATGCCAAGAAGTGATTCGATAAGTGAGTTTTCAGATTCTGTAAATGATAGTTGCTCAACTTGACAAGAACGAAATACGAAACGATCTTTACGAGATTTTGAATGCTTTATATTGGGAGAAATAAAAGTGAAATTAGTACATGGAGATGGAGTCAAACAGTGAAACCCTAGATTCACAACTTTGAGAACCATTGTAGTTGTAGAGCAAATGGAGGGCGAACTGAGCCTGGGTTCTCTTCTCTTTTCTGTTATGTGGCGCCAAGATGAATTTGAACACGTGGCAAACCACCAACAAAATAAGAAGAAGATATTATCGCTTTTTCTGCACCACTTTCAATATCCACCCATGAACTTGCTGGTCCCAATATGCTAGAACACCAAGCATTCATCACATAATATCCAAAAAAATTCTAGGATTAATACAGGGTTTAACGTTCGGTAAATTGGGTGTCTTTTTAAAGGATGTGAAGCTGTGTGAAAAAAATAGAAAAAAGAGGAGAGAGAGTTGAAAAAAAAAAAGTGGTCTCACCTCTCTTTCTAAGAGGAAAGGATATAAACACTTTTCCCTTATGTGGGTTTTTGTAGGATTCTCAAAAATTACATTTTTCTAAATTTTTAATTCTCAGATATTATCATAAAATGAATATTTTCATTCTATTTATGAAGATCGAGATTTCCGGATAAATAAAAAAATTTCCTCTACCAAACGTCCCTTTAGGGGACCTTTGGTACGAGGTCTTTTTTAAAATCCCGGGAAATTGAATATTTTAAATTTTTTATTTCCGGATATGATCGTAAACTGAACATTTCCGTCATATTTTTAAAGATCGTAATTCCGGATTAAAAAAAAATCTCTCTACCAAATGCCCCCTTAATATTTTTATGATAAATATAGATAAATTATCTATATTTATTTTTAAAATAATATTAATTTGAGTTAAAAAAAATTATAATTATAAAAATTATTATAATTACAAAAACAACTTAATTTTGCTTACATAGTTTATACTTTTTAAAAATATCTAAAATGTCAGAATTCAAAAAATAGTTTATTTGCAAACACGCGTTAAGATAATGTATGGTAATTACCTTCACTTGTATTCTTTTTAATCGGAATTTAATGAGGAATAATTATAATAAAATAATTACATGCTTGTATTTGATAATTTGATTAGGGCATCATGTTTAGTCTATGAACTGTATTATTGTTTATTTTATCCTTTTATTCACGAAAAAACAATGAAAGAAAATTGATTTACGATAAACAAGCTGCCAACCCCAGTATTTTATCTGTAGATAATAGGAAACGTTACGTTCACACACACAAAAAGTGGAATTCACTTTTTTATTTCTCTCTTTTTTTTTAATAAATTTCACTCACTTTTTTAAGTACATGAGATATAGTGAAAATATATTCCCCTAAATAATAAGCCAATTATTTTTAACTAAAAGAATAAAACACAAAGGAGCCAATATTTAAACAACAAACACACGATACAGTGAGACATATACGCGCGCGCTCAAGAAACGGACTAAGCTCGTCTAAGAAGCAAAGGAACGCTCAAAAGATACACCGCTAACACGATCAACAGCTTTTAAGTCAAAGTCCACCATTCAAATTAAGCGATGTTCAGCATTATCTGACAAAACGATATAAAACAGTGCTTTTGTACAATTCAATCACTGGTTCAAAACGATATAAAACAGGTATCTCAAATTTTCAAGGTAAAATAGTGAATGTCTCAAATATATTTTTTATATAGAAGAAGAAATTCAACATTAATGAACCTGCAAACTTAGGGACCTCTTTTACTAATTTTGACACACCTAGACAACCAAACCCTGCCCAAAAAGGAAAAAATAAAAGAAAGAAAGATAAGAAAAGGAAGGAAACTCAGCTTCTAGCCGTTACGGTCGTATGGGGAATGGATCCATGTCACATGATCTCATCCGAGACAATCTCAGCAGTGACATATAGACAAGAGAGAGGAAACGTTAGCATAGAGAAATCACCATGTACGACTCAAATCGTCTCATACGAGGTCATGTGACATGAAATGATCCATTCACCCATGAGATATGACTATGAAGAACAAAATCACTACTCCCCAATCTTTCATTTTACCAAACCAAACAAATAAAGAAAAGCAGACAAAATAAAAGTAAACTACGAGGCTAAAAATGCTAACATTGTATGTATTAAGAAGCATTTCCCTCAAAAGCCTATTAGACAAACAAACTTAACTAGTGCAGGATAGATAAACCATCATCTCCAACAGTCTCTGAGCTTGTCCCAACTACCTGATCCTTGCATTCATCCTTCTCATTAAAGGCTATGTTGTTTATACTTTTATTAGCTACTTCATGAGTTTCAGATTCATTATTTCTGTCCAGCATTTCAAATTCACCACCACCCTCTTTTTCATCCATAACAACATTTTCTTTCGCAAAATCTTTATCCAGTAAAGACTGCTCTGTGGCTTCTTCATCATTCTGCTCATATTTCTGCTGTGTGGCTTCTTCATGGTTCTGCTCATCCTTCTCCTTTTCCTTCACTTCAGTAAACACAAAGTCATCCTTCATTTCAATATCTTTGATCTCATTCTTGTTTGCAATTGCCTCATTGGGAACAGATTCTTCCATAAAAACATATACGCCTTCAGCCTCTGATACTCCACCATTGTCCAACTTAGCATCAGCCTCAATGTTTCCATTTCTCCCACCTTCCAGCACCGAATCAACCATCTCTCTATTCTTCTCAATTCCCATAACCGGAACATCTGATCCTCCCTCGCTTTCATTATCAGACCCATTCTCCACCACTTCCTCGTTGACATCTTCAGCAATTCGGTTCTGCCTCTCAATAAACAGTAACCTCCTTCGCAGATCACCTAACTCTCTCTCCATTAGGAAAAGGCGCTCCTTCAATGTCAAATTCTCTTCCTCCAACTGTGCTATATGGGAATCCTGATCATCTACCCTATTCTCCAAGACATTATTATGATCCACTCCATAACTCGGGTATATCATCTCAAACCGGCTTAAATCATGGTCCAGCCTCCTTTCCACCTCCACATGTTCCTCCACATCACTCTCGCTTGACCCGCCACCACCGCCCTCTTCATCTTCATCATCATGAAGATCTGCCTCATTCCCTGGTGATCGAAGCCTGATCAAACCCTTCATTGACCCATATCCATCAACACCCCACTCTTCCTTTGCCATATCCCCTAACACCTCCGGCGAGGGTGACAATATAGGTGTTGGAAGCACTGCCGGGGTCACTGGGCAAGGTGACACGAGCGATGCAATGCCACCTGACCTCTTGGCACGAATAATAAACGATGTCGTATTCCTAGGCGCATAAGGAGCAAATCTAGTATTAAACTTCTTCTTAGGATAGAACTTACGCGCCTTTAAACGATTTTGCGATTGCAATTCATGCAGAGTAGGGGGTTGGTAACCAACGCTGTTGTTTGCAATACTAAGGGAGGTATTTGGATTGGGTTTTTCCATTCTCCTCGAGTCCTTGCGCTTGTCATTGGCCTTCTTCCCCTTCCAGTTACCTCTTCCAGGCTTGGAAGCAAGGTAATTAGGTTTCATAGGGTTCTGAAACTTCATGTTAGGGTCCAGAGGTGGCTGCTGAGACCAAACCTTATATCCTCGATTCATCATCGGAGGTTGATTCTGGTTCATCATAATCTGAGATTGCTTCATCTGAGGCGGCTTCATCTGAGCCTGAGCCTGATTCATTGCCTGGTTGCGTGTGAGCAACTGAGGCTGAGACTGACCTATAATCTGAGACTGGTTCATCATTTGCACCTGATTCATCATCTGAGGCTGGTTCATCTTGTTCAAATTCATCATCATCTGCGATTGATCGTTCATCGTAACGAAATCCAACGCCCGAAGGTCACGGCTAACTAATTCCTTGCAATTGAAACCGAATGGTTAAGAATCAAGAAACCCTAAATCGGAAGAATCAGCAGAGAACAAGAGATCGAAACCCTAAATCCCTTTTTCTCAATTTCAGAACCGAGAAGATTGGGATTTGATCTAAAAGGAATGAACCTGAGGCTGAAATCGAATTCTTCTTTCGTGATTTCACAAATCGGAAACCCTGATTCTGATTTTCATTTCTCGAAAATTGGGGTTATCGCTGAAGATTTTGGTTCTTGTGAGGTGAACGTGTATCCAACGGGTTTATATAGAGGGTATGGAATAAATTGTAAGGTCAGATTTTGATTTAAAAAGTTGACGGCTTGGATTGCAGATGCGTGATGAACACGTGTTATTGGCTCCGAAAAGTTCGATTCTCGATTTCTCGTTTATGTTGGCCCATGATCTTTGAATAAATTATATAACAGTTTGATTTTCTCATGCTTTAGACATAATTTATGTGGGTCCATATTTATTAAAAATAAAAATAAATATTACACAAAAATTGAAGAATCATTTTTCTTATTATATAAGAAAATATTTTTCCATTATAAAAGTGCAATACTTTCGTACAATTAATTAATATCACATATACAAAGGATACCAAAAAAAAATATCACATATACAAAAAAAATTCAACAGATTTTTTTTATTATTTTTTTTGAAATTTTTTTTTTTTAAATAGTTTTGTAGTGCTATGCTTTTCTGGAGTATAAAAGACAAGTACTGCAATCTTGAACTGTGATGGTCACTAGTGTGGCACTTTATGTATATATGTTTAAAATACGATAGATAAAAATTTGTAGAGACACAATATTTCATGGGACACACAATTTAAAAAAAGAGAAAAAATAAGCACGCAAAAAAGAATTTCTACGACATGACATGATAACTTTGCCTTTTTTACCCTTTTGCACCTAATTAAATAAAAAATAATCATTTTACCCTCCTCCCAAAACTATACATTCATTTATCCTTGTTTAACCCATTAAATAAAACAGGTAATCGATCAAATGTTAAAAAATTATTTTAATCGATTAGTTAATCGATTAACTGTTTGCATATACTGCAATAGCAAGGTAAAAGTTGTTGGAGATTGAAATTATGTTTTGAAATAATGTTATTATTGGATAGGAACAAGTTGTTTAGATTAGAGATTTCTTGTTTAGATTAGATATTTCTTTGTAATTCTGTTTTCTATTTTTCTGATAGTTTGTTATTATTACTTGTATAAATTCACTTCTCTTAAGAGGTAACAGATATATGAAAAAGATGTATAGTTCTATGGATTGAGTTTGAACATGGTATCAGTTACGGTATTGATCCTGGGAAATTTTTTCCTTCTAATTTCTTTTTGACCCGTCCCAAATACCCTCTCCTTCATATTTTTTTTCCTTACCCGAACCATCTCCCAGCATCCTAAAATCTCCGGGCCCTACAATCTTCACTAAACTCCAAACATCCCATCTTTCATCAGCTTCTAACGGTGTGAGGATAGGTGAAATAGTAAACTGAAAAAGTACCTTACTTCCCCAAGATGTCAATTGTTTGCGTGATCTGATCTCTACATTTTCCAATTCATTTTTGCACATTTTTTATTCGTGAACGTGGTACATTACTGTTTGCATCTCGTTGTGCATTCACCACATGGCTTCATCTGATTCTTCTACTTCTACTTCTCACGCCAATGTTGTGTATGAAGGTATTCTAGGTAACCCTCTTGCTCTCTCTACTCACTCTATGAATTTATCTTGGATAATTGATTCTGGAGCGTCACATCATATGATTCGTGATGGCTCAGTTTTAACGCGTGTTTCTTCTTGTATTAAAACAACTATTACTACTGCTAATGGTGGCTCGGCTTCAATCACTGGTCAAGGTACCCTTAATCTCTCAAAAAAAACTGTTCTTCATTCTGTTCTTGTGGTTCCTTCTCTTGATTTCAATTTATTGTCTGTTAGTAAGCTTACTTCTGAACTTAATTGTAAAGTTATTTTTTGGCCGACATTTTGCGTCTTTCAAGACGTCCAAACCCAGGAAATTCTTGGCTATGGTGTTAAACATAACAACCTTAATTTCTTTGAAGTCTCTAATGGTGAACCTGACTTGCATTGTAGAGCATCTGCTACTCATACTCCTGCTTCTCTTCATTCTGACATTTGGCTTTGGCATAAAAGACTGGGACATCCCTCTTTTACTTATTTGCAAAAGTTGTTTCCCCTTTTATTTTCTAAATGTAATCCTTCTGAATTTCATTGTTCAACTTGTGAAATGGCTAAGAGCCATCGAATTCCCTTTTATCCAAGTTTGAATAAAAGTTGTATTCCGTTCCAAGTCATTCATTCTGATGTTTGGGGCCCTTCTAAAGTCCCTTCTTTTTCTCATGCTTATTATTATGTGTCTTTTATTGATGAGTGTACTCGAATGATGTGGATATCTTTACTGAAACATAAAAATGAAGTCTTCTCTGTCTTTCAGAAATTCTATAATATGGTTCAAACCCAATTTCAAAGTTCAATTCAAATCCTTCAATCAGATAATGGACTTGAGTATAAGAATAAATTTTTTTCTGAATTTATGGAATCTAAAGGTATCAAACATCAGACCTCTTGCACTTACACACCTCAGCAAAATGGATTAGCTGAGCGAAAGAACAGGCACTTGTTGGAAGTAACCAGGGCATCTTTATTTGAGATGAATGTACCTTCCCATTACTGGGGGGAGGCAGTCCTTTCAGCAACCTATTTAATAAATCGTACTCCCTCTAGTTCACTAAATTTTCTTACTCCCCAACAAAAACTTGAAACTTTCTTTTCTATTCCTCATGTCATGAATCTTGAACCTAGAGTCTTTGGTTGTACTGCTTATGTCCATGTTCCCAAACCTCTATGAAATAAGCTTGATCCTTGTGCTAAAAAATGTATTTTTGTTGGATATTCTGACCTTCAAAAGGGATACCGTTGTTTTGATCCTAACACTCACAAAATGCATGTTACTCTTGAAGTATCTTTTAGGGAAACCGAAGCTTTTTATGCAGGGGGAGTTTCTTCTTCTTCTTCTCAAGGGGAGATCCCAAACAATAGAGAAGAAGAATTCTGGCTATCTACTTCTATAGTTCCTACTCCAATGCTTTCCAACACAAATGATCAGCTCACCAACACTAATTCTCCTCAAAGCTCTTTACCTGAAGTAATCCTTGATCCTCCAGAAGCAGATCTCAACGATGCAAGACCTCCTTTAACCCATGAGACACCATGCCTAACAGACTCCGCAGTTGACCATAATTCTGAACCACATTTTGAATCCAGAACCGAATTGCTTTCTGTCCCTAATACAGATTCTTCAATTTCTGTTGCTCCTAATAGCATTCAAGTCAGAAAGTCAGAGAGACCAAATAAAGGCAAACCCAAAACTGTTTATGAACCAGACCCGAAAGTAAAAGTGAAGTATCCTATTAGTAATTATGTGTCATCTCATAGGATGCCTGGATCATATGCTCTAACAATTGATCAGTTATCTACTGTATATATTCCTAATAGTGTGCAGGAAGCTTTAGAAGATCCTAGATGGAAGCAAACAATGAATACTGAGATGGAAGCACTTCAGCGCAATAAAACTTGGAGATTAACCTCTCTACCGAGTGGGAAGAAGACAATTGGGTGCAAATGGGTATACACAGTGAAGCTAAAAGCAGATGGGAGTATTGATAGATACAAGGCAAGGCTTGTAGCAAAGGGATACACACAAAGGTATGGAGTGGACTATCAAGACACGTTTGCTCCTGTGGCTAAACTTAATACAATCAGAATCTTAATATCCATTGCTGCAAATAGAGATTGGCCATTGAAACAGTTTGATGTAAAGAACGCTTTTTTGAATGGTGACTTAGAAGAGGAAGTCTACATGGAGATTCCACCTGTAGTGAAGCTAACTTCTTTAAAGGAGAATGTAGTTTGCAAACTGGAAAAGGCTCTCTATGGCCTTAAACAATCACCTAGAGCGTGGTTTGGAAGGCTCTCTTTAGCAATGAAGAAGTTTGGTTATAAGCAAAGCAACTCGGATCATACATTATTCATAAAGCATAACAAAGGGAAGGTAACAATACTCATTGTTTATGTAGATGATATGATACTAACAGGGGATGATGTAGAAGAAATGAAGTTACTTGAGAAGAAGTTAGCTGCTGAATTCGAAATGAAGGATTTGGGTTCTCTAAAATATTTTCTTGGAATAGAAATTGCAAGATCCGAACAAGGTATTTTTCTATCTCAAAGGAAATACATTTTAGATCTTCTATCCGAGACTAGGCTAATGGCTTGCAAGCCTGCTGATACTCCAATGGAAGTGAATCATTCTTTGGGTATCTATCCGGATCAGGTTGAGGTTGATAAGGGCATATATCAAAGGTTAGTAGGAAAATTAATTTATTTATCACATACTAGACCTGATATTGCATATTCTGTTAGTATGGTTAGTAGATTCATGCACTCTCCTAGTGAAGAACATATGAAAGCAGTATATCGTGTTTTGAGGTATCTCAAAGGATCTCCAGGGAAAGGTATTTTATTTTCAAAAAATAATAGAGCCTGCATTGAAGGATACACGGACTCAGATTGGGCTGGTGATAAAACCACAAGACAATCAACTTCAGGGTATTTCACTTTTGTAGAGGGAAATCTGGTTACATGGAGGAGCAAGAAACAAAAGGTAGTGGCAAGATCCAGTGCTGAGGCTGAATTCAGAGGTATAGCCTATGGTGTTTGCGAATTGTTAAGGGTGAGAAATATTCTGGCTGACTTGGGCATTTCATATGATAAACCAATGAATCTCTTCTGTGATAACAAAGCAGCTGTGGAAATAGCACATAATCCAGTCCAACATGATAGGACCAAACATGTTGAAGTGGATAGACATTTTATAAAGGAAATACTTGATAGTCAGATAATTCAGATTCCTCATGTTCGGTCTCAAGAGCAATTTGCTGATGTTTTAACAAAAGCTGTCTCAGGAAAAGTGTTTGAAGAAATCATTAACAAGTTGGGTATGATTGATATCCATGCACCAACTTTAGGGGGAGTGTTGGAGATTGAAATTATGTTTTGAAATACTGTTATTATTGGATAGGAACAAGTTGTTTAAATTAGAGATTTCTTGTTTAGATTAGATATTTCTTTGTAATTCTGTTTTCTATTTTTCTGATAGTTTGTTATTATTACTTGTATAAATTCACTTCTCTTAAGAGGTAACAGATAAATGAAAAAGATGTATAGTTCTATGGATTGAGTTTGAACAAAAGTGTTATTAGATAAACGTTAAAATTTCTGTTTTTTAATTAATGTCCTTTTTGAATTAATGGGTTTAGAAGTTTCAAGTTTAGGTTTGAATGAATGTCCGTTTTTAGCAGTTTTGTTCCGTTTCTGTTTTATGGTTTTTAAGTTAATTTTAGCAAGTTACGACATATAAGAAGATGTAATCGTTATGAACAAAAGTGTGTGCAAGTAAGTAAGTTTTATAGAAAAAATTTAATAGATATTTCTGTGTGATTGTTTATTGCATCTGTGTGAAGATACAAATTCTAACAAAAAGGTCCCAAAAAAATCCCAAAATAATTAACAATAATAATAACATTGCATAACATGAATCAGTGTTCCCATTATTTACATTTAGTTAATCATCATCAATTCATCATCACAATTAACACCAATCTCTACATAAAGAATTTGCTTGTTGAAGAGTGGTAGTTAAAAATAGTGCGGTCTAGATTGGATCGGTGTTTGAAATAAAAATCATTCGATCCAATCCCTTCATATAATCATCCATTCGGTTTGGAATTTTTTCAAATCCGATCCGATCCAATCTTTTCGATTTGGATTGGATCGGTTTTTGGTGTTATGAAAATCCTAAAATTAGTTTCATGATTATTGTGCAAATAACATTTTTTGTATATATTGACTTTGTAAATTTTTTTTTTGAAATACAAAAAAAACATCAATAAACAATAATATAGTTTTTTTTTTTTTTGGCAATGAGATATGAAGCTCTATACAAATGAAATTTTGTTGATGAAATGTGACTAGGTTTTTTCTTGGGTTTAATTGATGGGTTAATGCGTCTTGGATTTAGAAATTTTTGAGCTATGATCAGGGAAATAACCAAGTAGGTAGAGGAGAATTAATATATTTGATCGGTTTGGATTAGATTGATTTTCATCAACCCATCCAAAAACCGATCCAATGCAATTAAAATTTGCGAATTTTTTTTTCGGTTTTCGGTTATCGATTGTTCGGTTTGGTCACTGTGGTTTGAATTGGTTTGGATCGGTTGATGAACACCCCTAAATAAAGATAAGCAGAAAAAAGATACGTAGAATAATTTATCCCTATTTAAATATTATCTAACTCTTTTAAAAATGTGTTGACTATTATTAAGTGTCTTTTATTGCTTGAACCAACTCGGATATTATTTATCAAAAAAAAAAAAATTGTTTCCCACAAAATGACCTAAAGTGCGTGAAAATGTCGTTTCAATTATAAAAAATGAGAAACAAATAGACACTTCGTCAATAAGTGTGCATTTGGACAGGCAATTTTTTTACTATAAAAGTTATTTTAAAAAAAAATTATACTTTTAGAAGAAATATTTAAAAAATGTGAATAAAAATAATATTCTTTAAAGCATGATTCCTTATTTAAAAAAAATAAAAAGTCAAAAGTTAGATATTTAAAAAAAATTAATTTTATCATAACCTCACACCAATCATTTTATTTAACAAAAATCATCCTACAAAAAAGTCGTAATTTTTTTTTTTAAAAGTCCATTGGCCCTAAATAACCCCAAATTTATTAGTTTTTTTCATTTGTTTTAAAAAGTAGTCGGCTCTTACTTTGATCGAAGCCCCATAATTAGTTGTAGAAAAATAAAATACTTAGGATATGTTTGGTGTATAAGAAAAGAAAAGGCATTATAATATAAGACTTATAATATAAGACCTCATAATCTAACATTTGACATGATATTATATAAGAGGATTTTATTTTTTTTGGTAAACTATAAGAGAATGTATTAAATAAAATAATATTATCCAGTATTTAAAATATTAGATAAGATAAAAATAAATATGTTTGACAAAAATATCCTTTAATAAAAAAATTATATAATTCTTCCAAATAAGTTATATGATATTAATTTTTATAAAATTCTGTTTATCACAATAAATATATAAATTTTTGTAAAAAAAATTCCTATATTTAAAAAAATATATATATGACTATTATATTTATTAAATTAAAAAACTCTCAGTTATAATACATTTTTGATATTTGGGGATAAACAGATTTCATTTGTGTGGACTCTATTTCCCAAAGATAAATTAGAATTGTCATGACATCCATTAACAAAGAAATTTTTAGTTAAGTTTGGCACCAAGAAATTACTGCATTCATGCTCAATCAAAGGAAAAATTAAAGAAACTACAGCCAACTACCAGATTACCTTAGAAATGACAGGATCATGCGATGAGGTCCTAGTGATCTTATAAATGTGGGATTCGACAGCTATTCTAAAGTGTTTGGATTTTACCTTGTGGGAAAATCTTCGGTGAGAAAAGAAAACTAAAATCCTGACCCAAGCAGCGAATAAAACAAGGTTTTGATTTCCTCCTTTAATATAACACAATAAATTTATCTACACACACAATATTTTGTGGGGCCCACACATTTTAAAACAAAAAAAAAAGAAAAAGAAAAAATATGGCACGCAAAACAAATCTCTATAACATTAAACAATTACTTTTTCTACAATATAATAAACAAAAAACCCATAAAAAGATGTTCTCTTACTGAGGTAGTCAAAGGTGAAAAAGTCCTAGATGAGCCAAAAAGTGGACACCTCACTGATGAAAGGCACTAACATAAGTGCAAAAAATAAAAATATTTTAACTAATAAAGCATGATAATAAATAAGTTCACAACAAGCTCTAAAGTCAAAATTCATAATCAAAATAGATGTGAAGCAGCCCTCAAAATCAAAATTCTTAATAAAAAAAGGTAAACTCCTAGATTAGACAATACAGCACACGGCATGAATACTGAATGAAAACAGAGCATGCAACAAGTAAACAGGAAACTAATACAGCAGCAAAGCAAATAAAGCAGGTAATAAGAATAGAACTGTATGACAATAAAATAAAAAGCATTAAAAAGGCCATGACTTAACGTATAAAGTTTTGGGTTGAATTGGTTCTTAACATGGTATCAAAATTTCAGTGATCATAAGATCACGAGTTCGATCCTCATCACCCCCAATTTCAAATGAAATTAAGAAAAACACAAGACATAAAAATACCTTAAGATTTTGGGTTGAATTGGTTCTTAACCAGAATAGTAATTAAAGAAACAAATTTAATGATAGAAAGTATAGAAGAGAGGAAAAAAGGAAATTGAGAAGAAAAAAAATGCCCTCAAGGCATGAGTTCATATAGGAGCTATGCCTCATATAGCAAGAGCCATTAGCCCCTTCCCTCATTTCGCCTTAGAGCCTTACGTGTGCTTTTCGGCACCTTTTAACTACACTGTTTTATACTCCTTTAATAGCTGAAGAACCTGCCCCAATATTTTACCAAAATCCCCCCATTTTCAGCCATATCAAAGAAGAGAATTCAGTTTCCCATGATGAGAGTTCATTTATAAGTAGCCAGATCTTAATTAAAACCTACCAATACTTGTTATGTGCTAAGAGTTGGTTAACTTATACAGCAGGTATTATAGATTCCCCTTATTATATTTGGCAGAAAGGTTGCCTGTAGTAACATATCCTCATAAACACAACAACTGGTTAAAATTCACATATTTGATTGAAAAGTTTTATTAGTGTTATGTAACATAATTTAAGTGTTGTTTCCAACTCTCACATTAAAAGGAGAGAGAAAAGCAGAATGATGAAAGAGAAAGAAAAACATGTGAACCCCACCTTTTTAACATGTGTGTAGAAAAGTGAAGTTATATTATGTTAAATGATAAACATAAAACCCTCGATTGAAAATCTGAAACTATAAACAAGCAACATCTTTATAAGCCAGTAACTTCAATCAAGATATATAATTCTAAATTGCAAAATCGACAAGATAATTTCTTTCCACTTCATCTAACATTTTATTGGAGAAAAACCTACTTTCTTCTTTGGCAAAAACCTGCATACTTTCTTCCTCGTTAGTTTAAAACCATCAAGTTCTTCGTACTCTCTCCTTATAATTCCAGAAAAGCTATATGTATCCAAATCTGATCACACATACTTTTGGGGGGAAATCAGAATTCAAGCAGGTTCTCCTCCAACTATCTTATCAGCACATCCTGCTTTTTGAGTGTCAGGGGGAAGGAATATTCTAGGCAGTCTTTCTCCTGCTTTTTGCAGAGAGACTGATTCGAACCCGCGACCTAACACGCCACGGCAAGTAAATTTACCGCTGAGCCAAGCCGCCCCTTCAAAGAGATCAGATGTAGAATAAGGGGTATAACACAATAGTAAATTCTAATTGAACTTCAAATATATTTTTTTCCTTGAAAACTGAAATCACAATAAGATCAGATGTAGAATGCACAAAGTATTTTTTTCCTTGAAATTTTATTCATGTTAGTTGTTTCCTGCTTAAAATTGACGATCGGATTGCCAAAAAGAATTATTGTATTTTGGTGGGAACTAATTTATTACGAGTTTAAATTCTAATTTCAAATCATGAGTACAAAGTTAGGTATAAATGCACTTATTATGATTTTTTCAGTTACAAAACAATTATTTGTTGGGTTCGTGATATGCATTGCATATATAAGATTTTAGTATTTGTTAATAAGGTTATTGGATTCGTGGGGCTTTTTGCCCCATGTACTTACCAAAAAAAAAAATAATAAGGTTATTGGATGGGTTAAATATTATTGCAGAGGGGTTTATTTTTGGCTGTGTATAAGTTGATGTGTTATTCACAGTTATTAAATTTGCTTTAAATATGAATACTTCATTTTAAAATTTTAGCTTTCAATCTTCACATGTTATCTTATCATTTAGACATCTAAGGGGCGTTTGGTACAGGAGAAATTTTTATTTGTCCGGGAATCTCAATTTTTAAAAATATAATTTTTACATTCAGTTTATGATAATATCCATAAATTAAAAATTTAGAAAAATTTAATTTGCCGAGAATGCTGCCTACCCAAACGCCCCCTTAGCTAATTAATGCGGGGCAATGGGGGCAAATATGAAAGGAATTAAGTTGTGGGAAAAGAAAATAAAGGAATAGGGACGGAATTTTTAATTGAAATACTGAGGTTTCACTTCAAATGATGTAGTGTTTTATTATTTAAAATCACAAATATTTTTCTCTATATTTGTTTACATCTCTCAATTTCATTTGGCAGATTTAAATTTTAATGTTTTGTTCTATCAGGCGCAATAAAAATTATTAGTTTAAATTATTGTTATAATTCACATGATTGTGTTTTTTTTTCAAGTAAAATTTGATTGTGCCTAATGTCACTTAAAAATGATATAATTGTGGTTATTTATTTACGTGTTTGGAGGATCCATTTGATATGAGTTATTTAAAATGGTTTTGCCCATAGATAGCATCGAGAAAAAAATATGGACAAGAGAGCATCCATTTGTTTACATCTCCTGATTCATCGTTTGCAACCAGTTTAACTCACACCTTCCTCTTGAGTGCTACAACCTTTAATATATATATTTTTTTCCATAAGAATAGTATATGAGCATGGAGTTTTTTTTTTTTTTTTTTCCTTTTATCAAGTATGTATAAACTTTCATATTAGGCCCACAATTAACCTAGATGCATGTTTGGTGCATAGTATAATATAAGGCCTGATAGTATAAGACCTGATTGTATAAGACTTGATTAAGTTTTAATACTATCCAGCGTTTGGTATGATATTGTTTAAAATAATATCCTCCAATATTTTAAAAATTAATATATTAAAAAAACTTATTTTAATATATAAATATTGAAATGATATATTAGTTCTTGGGAATTGTACTTATAAGCAATATTAATACATCAACCTCTTATCATGCCTAATCCACCACTCCTAGGCTTGATTAAGTTATACATCATTTTGATGTATAAGGGGATCCTGCTGTATAAGCTTATACTATATGATGGTCACACAAAATAACTGAAAATGTCATAACGTATAACATAAGCTTATACTATCAGGCCTTATACATCACACCAAATAGGAATGTATAAAATTGAATGATTGATTATGGGGATCTCAGAAAAATCACTTAATATATTTTCCCTCTATAATTACTCATTATTATATATTTTTTTTATTACTCCACTGGTTTCCGGGGCTTCGCCCCGACTATGTCCAGTCCGACCCGCGTCAGTTACCTAGTATTGGCAGGTGAGTCTCCCAGCGAGGATTTTCTACATACACAAGATCTCAAACTCGAGTCATTGCTTAAGTGAAACCTTACCACTTGAGTCAACCCCGTATTATATTATAATAGTGATGATAATCCTCTAATGGGTTATGTATGATTATGAGGTATTCCTCCTGGAGCATTCATTAATTCATAACTAGCATATTCACAGTTGTCCTTTTCTTTTTTACAAACCATTTGTATCTGGTCACATTGACTAATCCAGATTGGAGCTGTGTAAGTTCACGAGTTGTATTTTTAGGAATTCAACTCGAAATTACTAATTAAAATAAAATAATTTTGTGTCAATTAATCCACATGTATGGTAATTGAGCATCACCATTGATCAACTCGAAATTATCTAGTATTAACTTACGTTATATATTTCCAATATGTCAATTGAACATCACCATTGATCACCGAACTATAAGATCCAACAAAGTGTATTCTTGTATTTCAGATATCCTTGACAAACCCATGTAATATTATTGTGCAGTGAAATATGTTTTTAAAGTGGAAATTTTACGGCTACTTTAGATAAGGTTATCTATAATTACCATTTATAATTATGTTCTTCCGAAAGAATAAAGTTATAACATTAAAGTTTCTTTTTTTTCTCTCTCAATGTAATATAAAAAAAAGTTCTTTGCAAAAGTAACTGAGTTTCATTTTTTTGAGAGAGAATAAAAATAAATACAACATAAATTAAAAATATTAATATTATAACTATAGAATTAACTTATCGGAGTGTCGTGTCGTGTCGTGAGAACATAATTATAAATGATAGTTGTAGATAAGCTTATCTAAAGTAACTGTATAAATGTTTACCCCTTTTAAAGTATAATAATTAGTTCATAATTGAAGCTATGTATAAATTTTCAATTTACCCAATATTAAAGGAGGATGTTTTCAAATACTCACATTGTAACTCAAATCTTATTTAAGCGAAAAAAAATTAATGCAGCATGAAGGTGCTTTTTTAGCTTCTAGTTATTAAAGAAACTTGGAAGAACGTCACAATCTTCGGAGCAATTATGCGTATACGAATTGAGTTATAAGAAAAAAATTAGATTGACAAAATATTAAAGGGTTTTATTAATGTTATGTTACATGATTTAAGTGTTGTTTCCAACACACACACAAAATTGAGAGAGGAAGTGAAATGATGAAAGAGAAAGAAAAACATGTGGACTCCACCTATTTAATGTGTGTGTAAGAAAGTGATGTTATATCATGTTACATGATAAACATAAAACTCAATATTAAAATCAGATGCAGTTTATATAATCATCAAATTCTTTTAAGTCTTATTTTTAATTTAGTTTAAAAATAGCTTTTAGTTTAAAAAAATTTGATGCAATCATTAATCTTTATCCACAATCAATTCTTTTAGGGTTTGTTTGGAGCAATTATCATATCTTATTTTTATCTCTTGTTTGGTGGGTTAATATGATATGATTAGTTTATCATATTGCCTAATTTCATCCTACCCAACACATGATAACTTGTCCTATTGGGGGAGTTAAGTTATGATTGAATAGGATAGGATAGCAATGACGCCTCAAACCATCTAAAAAAATGTAAGTTTCACCGGACCAACATCGTCCAACCTTTCCACTTCCAGCTAACAATGATGAGCGACTGAGTTCCGGTGTAGATTCTCTCTGTTTTAAGTTATCTCTATTTTTCTTTTATTTTCTTTTTTCTTAAGCTCTTCTCTTTGTTTTCTACTCTATATTTTTGTACCAATTTTTGCTTAACATGGATTTGGAGTTGAACTTTAGTGATATGTCATGGAAGTATCTAAAGTTATATGGAATTTTTTCTCAAAAACTCTATAGTTCCTTTATTGATGTTGCCCGCTACCTATTTGACAACCTTGATTATTAGTGACTTTTTACTCTTTTGGTAAGCTGGTTATTAGTAACTTTATTACTCTAATTACTTGAATGAAACAATTTTTGAACGATACAAAAGTTAAAAGTTAAATGAAACATCATTTTTGAACTATGATACATACGATATAGGAGACAATTTTTAATGCTTAATTTTTAAAATTTATTTAGTGAGGATATATTTTTTAATATTGTAAAAAAATCTGAAAGTTATTTATGTATTTTATTTAAAATTATAACTTAAAAAATCTGAAAGTTATTTATGTATTTTATTTAAAATTATAACTTTTAAGTTTTAAAAAAAAATTTAAAATAAGAATTAATGCGTAAATGAATAATAATAAAAAGTTTAAAAATTAATTTAAAAATATCATATGAAATTATATTATAGGGGTATTGCTATCTGTTTATATTATATCAATATGGTTTACCCCAAACTATGGATAGGATAACATTATCTCGTGAGACTACTTATTGAGTACACATTAGACTCATAGGTCATGACAATATCCAGAATCATTTTTTTTTTTTCCCGGGAGCTGAAATGGATAGAAAACTCATTTGGTGAAATTGATTTTTTTTTGTTCTCCGGATGAACCGGTTTAATTTTTGTGCTGTGGAACAGAAAAAATCAAAAAATTTATGTTTTTTTGGTTCTCGGGCATAAAATGAGAAACAATTTTCTCTCTATCACTCTCTACCACTACCATCATCAAAGAAGCACAGACACTCCAAAAAACATGGAGAGTCGTGTCCGACACGCTCCGACACGGCGACACGGTGTTGGACACGCGGTTAACTTTTTCCGACACGTTGACCATCCCGACACGCAAATTGACCGAGTTCGACACGTTCCGACACGGTTAAATGGCATTTTCGCAATTTTTTTTAAATTTTTTTTTAAAAAAAAAATTAAAATATATTAATAAAGCTTCTACATGATCATATCAATTTTCTCCCTTTTTTTCATTTAAGTAAATAATAGATCATCTCAGTACTATCATTGTCATTTCTATTACGCTCTTACCGTGTCTCCTCCTCCCTAATTTCTCTCTAATCTGATTTGATGTCTCTCTTTTTCATCCTAGTTCTTGTTTTTTATTAAAGTTTCCACCTTTTATAATGTTAGATTGTGTTCTTGATGTTCTTATTTTACAGTATATTCTTTTAGTTTATGTTTTTTCCTTTTGTGAAGAACACTGCTACAATTTTTGGTATTGGGTGTCAGTGAATTTTTTTGCTGCTGTTGCCATTGGTTACATCAGTTTTTTTTTTCTTTTTTTCTTTTTTTTCCCTCCCTTTATGTAACACATTGAATTCCGATTTTGAATCAATTTTTCTTGTGTTTTGGATTGGAAAGGAAAGGTGAAAGATAATATTTCGATGAATATTATTAATTTTTTATTTTTTGTTAAATTATCGAATATTAAATGAAATATACACTATATAATTTAAAAATATTATTTAAGATTGACTGTCGGAGTGTCGTATCGTATCATGTGTCGCGTGTCGTGTCGGTGCTACATAGACCATCACTACTAATGCCACCATCATCGCAGACACTGCCTTCACCACTACCACTGCCACCAACCACCACTACAGCCGTCGCCGCCACCACCACTACTACCATGCAACCACTGTCGTCACCACCATCACCACCACCATACCACTACTATCATTGCCACCGTCAGTGCCACGCCATCACCACCACCTTACCGTCACCACCATCGCTACCATTACTGCCATCACCACCATGCCATGGTGCCGCCACACCACCATTGCCACCATTACCACTATCACGCTACTGCCGCTGCTGCCACCACCATCACACCATGTGAAAAGGAAAGTGATGATTTAGTAAAATTTTATGCTTAATAGAAATTATTTTTATTATATTATTCGTTGTATTATCAAATGCAATTCTCATTTTTAGAATAAGAATAAAACATGTAATCAAACTTTTCTTTTTCTTTTTCTTCAAAAACTATTCTATGGCACAAAAATAATAATAAAAATATTTATTTTAAAAAATAATGCAAAAAATAGTATAATTGTCATGTATATCGATAATTTCATATCTTATCCAACGCTTATATAATTCTCTTTTTCTATCTATTACTAGCATATTATATCCACCAAACCAACCGTTAAAATATATTAATTGAAAAAAGCCGTTACTGTTTAAAATTCGAATCAGGAGCTGAGTGGCACAATCGTCATTTTGACAAAGATATTGTACATTTTCATTGGATTCCCAAAAGAACTGGACCCACTACTTGACTTGGCTTGACTCTGGTTCAGTTCAAGCATCATTGTGCTCTGTGTCCGCAATAGCAACTTCTTCACTAGCTCACGCGCACTATCTACTTTGCTTTGTTTTGTTTCCACTCTCACGCCTCTCTCTCTTAGGGCTTCTGCTTTCACTGCAATTTTCTCGGTAGTTCTCATTTGTAACTAGTTACCTTCCTCAACGCAAACCATCATTTCTTCGCATTCCGTCATGCATTGTTATTTTTACATGCAAAGTCTTATTTTATTTTTCTCTCGTTGCAGGATGCTGAAACCAGAGTCTTATCTTTCACTTTGTGTTTGTATCTGCTCTCTGCATTGTTGTTTTTGGTGAATCGAAAGGGAAGTTAGATCTGTTGGAAAATGTCGTCGAGGGCGGGGCCGTCTGAGCCACCGCAGGGGCCGTCGCAGCAGAGGCGGATCACGCGGACTCAAACTGCTGGGAACCTTGGGGAGGCTATATTTAACAGCGAGGTCGTGCCTTCGTCTCTTGTTGAGATTGCACCCATTCTTCGTGTTGCTAATGAGGTTGAGAAGACACATCCCAGAGTTGCTTATCTATGTAAGTTATTCTTGTTTTACATTCTCAACCATTAGGTTTTGGCTTTGCTTGATTGAAACTTGTGTTTCTGTGTTTACTGAGATGCATCTTGTGGAGTTGTGGCTTTTGTTATGTTGATTAGGAGTATAGTATAAGCTCATTTACTATGTTTCCATGCAAAGTTCATTTACTATGTCTTTAGTGCGGTTTACTGCGGGATACAAATCCTTGTATTATAGGAGGGATATCAATTCCCTTAATAGTAAAAGATTAATTATAATCGGTTTTAATATTTTGTCAATGCGTGCTTAGTTTTGTATCTGTGCATTTCCTGCATAGGCTTTTTAAGTTTTCTAAACCTTTGTTTCCTGACTAACTCTTCATTGTGTGCCATATAAGCACCTTCATTATTTATTGGTGCTTGAATGTATTTTTATTTGAGGGATGTGGATTTTGCTCTTGTAGGCCGGTTTTATGCATTTGAGAAAGCTCATAGACTGGACCCCACTTCAAGTGGTCGTGGTGTACGGCAATTTAAAACTGCCCTTCTTCAACGTCTAGAAAGAGTAAGTGTTAACATGTTTTCTTTGCACAAGATACACTTATTGTGTTTCTTTTCTAGTAATCTTTTATGGTTTTGCTCCTTTACTCCACAATAATAAGGATGGATGAATAGATCATGGTTTTAAAATCTGCTTCCTTCCTACTTGCCTTTTTGTTGCTTAATGCTCATGGAAGTTTTGCAATAATTTATTCCTCTCTCGAGGAAAGAAACTTCATAAATCAATGTGTGGTATCTTCTTGAAATTCAGTTGTTGTATCCTTTGGCATGATCATTTTTGATAACCGAGGAAAATTTAGCAGTGAAAGAAAAAATGAATCAAGTTCTTCATTATTATCTGAGTATTTGGATCATACAACATGTTTATAACCATGAGCAGAAAGTTGGCAATAGAGCTCTAACATGCAATAGAGCTCTAACATGCATTAGAGATCTAACATTTAATGCTTTCTGTCTCGGAAATAGATCAATGGTATATCAAATTGTATTCAAACTGTCAAAATCTCCTCAACATCTAATTTACCACCCTTTTTGCTGTTATGTACAATGAGTGAGAATGGTTGCTCCTATCAAGATTCTGAGGTGGCAATGGCCTCAACATTAATTTAAAGTATTTCATGTTAATTAAATATATCTTTTATCAGTTTGTTCCATTTTTCGTTAGGAAAATGATCCAACATTGAAAGGAAGGGTAAAGAAAAGTGATGCTCGTGAGATGCAGAGTTTTTATCAGCATTACTACAAAAAATATATTCAAGCTTTACAAAATGCTGCTGATAAAGCTGATCGGTATGTTATCTAGAATAGATAATGTGCAATAGGATATGTTTTGTGCCTGTTGTGTGACTAGTGGTGACTTTGTCTTCTTACTTTCAGTGCACAACTTACCAAGGCATATCAGACTGCTAATGTTCTTTTTGAGGTTTTGAAGGCTGTTAACATGACACAATCTATGGAAGTTGATCGCGAGGTTATCTTTTCTAGCTCCTATGATGTTCTTCCTATTGGTGTTCCTTTTTATGTGAACCTTTATCTATATTTAATTTAGCTGTTTTTAATTTGCATTTGCTTTATAATTTTGATTTTCCTCTGTCTTTATGCTTCCGCCATTGGCATTGTAACAGATTTTGGAGACTCAAGATAAAGTTGCTGAGAAAACCGAGATCTTAGTTCCGTATAATATTCTTCCTCTCGATCCTGATAGTGCAAATCAGGCCATAATGAGATTTCCTGAGGTATGATCTCCAGTTTCATATATGTGTGTGTGTGTGATATTTTGGTCATCTTTTTTGTTTTTTTGTTTTTTCCGTTTGTAAATATCCATCACTCTTCACAGATCCAAGCTGCTGTATTTGCTCTTCGTAACACGAGGGGTCTTGCCTGGCATAAGGACTCCAAGAAAAAAAAAGATGAGGACATTCTGGATTGGCTTGGGGTAATGTTTGGGTTTCAGGTAAATTACAGTCTGAAGCTGGTATTATTTTAGTAGAACATGACTTCTTCATCACTAACAAATCCAATGGGACTTGTTTGCCACCTCTTGTAAAAAATACAGAAGCACAATGTAGCAAATCAGAGAGAGCATTTGATCTTATTGCTTGCAAATGTGCACATAAGGCAATTTCCCAAGCCTGATCAACAGCCAAAGGTCAGGGTTTAATTGGATCATTTTTTTCCTCTCCTTTTTGATGTAAATTTCTGTACAGAATGTTGTGTTTTTTACCTCCATTTTTAATATATATTAAAGGGAGCACCAAGTGCTTTTAATGTGTTTTTTTAGTTTCATATTGAAGGTGGGTTCTCTATTGCATGCTCAATTTAGTCATAAAGTTGAATGATGAATACACTTTCTTACTGCTAGGAGGGTGGGGGAAGGATTTAGCTCTGGATGATTATGATGGAACCAGACAAATGCAACAACAATTTAACAGCAGATGAACAAGAAAAAAACACTTCTATTACTCAACAAGACTTTGGAGATACATGCTGTGACAGTATCCACAATAACGAAAGAGAAACAGAACATTAACAAACTCCATATTCTTCCTACAAACTTCAACAGATAATGATTACAGACTCCACTACTGGAAAATGACGAAAGAAAATGGCAATGCAGAAAGATAAACCAAAGGTCTCAACTCATCTTCAAAGCCAAAGACCCAGGCCTCAAGAGATCCCCAGAGATCCTTTTCCCAATTCCCATTTCATTAAATACATACCTCCCCACACTACACATTGCCTAACCTTTTATCCTACTCACAGAATATTCTAGAATAACTAACTAACTGACCCACTTAATTTTAGGCCCATTAATATTTCCCCTTCAAAATTCACCTTGTCCTCAAGGTGAAGAGAGGATAAGTAATGTGAGAAAAACTTCCACCCGGGTCCCATTGCTTACGGGTCACCCTTACCCTTGATAAATTTGGATCCCCCTGTAACTCAATCATTCTTCTGTTCCAGGACCATTAACAGCAACCCCTTGAAGTTAGGCTTACATACTCCTTGGTTCTTCATCCTATGACCGTGGCTTACTTAAACTGTATAAGTCTGGGTTTGCTCCACTAGAAGTTGTAGATCTGCTATTGAAATTGCTAAAAAATTAGTCCAGCCTTACCCCCGCTTTTTGCGGAGAGGCCGACTCGAAGCCGGGACCTTGGACATCACGGTAAGCAAGCTTACCACTGAGCCAAGCCGGCCCTTCAGATCTGCTATTGAAATTGCTAAAAAATTATGGGCTGCCCCATAGTCAACCGAGATGGTGACCTTCATCCCCAGAATCTCTCCCCATCCCTTGGAAGTAATTCTTACCATGCTATGCATACTCAAATGAAGGGCCCCACCTTCTCCCTCCTCTTCCGTGATACTGATTTCTTCTTCTAGCGTTAATTCACCCTCAACCGTCCCCAAGAACATCTCGTGCAAGTGCTAACTGTGAAAAACAAGGTAAGGCGAGAACAGACCATCAGTTCTGGAACACAAATTGAGCCGTCGCTTGTCTCTCACCTACTCCGCCTCTAGTGGTCTGAAACGAGAATTTCTCTGGTCTGCTTTGGTAGTGCCATGGCTATCTACACTACTTGACGCATGTGAGACCTCCCTTCGTTCGTCGTTCCCATTTCCAATATGGTTAAAAGGTCCTTGGACTAATTTGTAAGTGTGCCATTGATTGAATGAAGAGTTGGGCTCGCGTGTGGAATCAATTTTGGGCCCAATTGGATTGAAGGCAGACCTATTGTGCCAAGCGGGTTTGGAATTTGTTGAGATATATAGTCCCACATTGGTTGTATGTGCAACTAATGTGGAGTTTGTAAAGAACCTTGGGCACTCCCACCCTTTATCCCAAGGTTCTTTATATGGTATCAAAGCCTCGCCGCCCCCCACTTTCTCTTGTGGAATTTCTTAGCACAGGTAGGCTGGGCCTGTTGCATTGTCCACTCTTCTAGCCCAATAGGCTCTTGTGTGAGGTGGCGTGTTGAGATATATAGTCCCACATTGGTTGTATGTGCAACTAATGTGGAGTTTATAAGGCTTTGGGCACTCCCACCCTTTGAGCTAGCTTTTGGGGTGGTGTATCCCAAGGTTCTTTATAGAATTAAAGTTGGGCCACGGTTCAACAATGGAATTGGCCCACGGTTCAACAATGGAATTGGCCCCATTGATTAAAGTTGGGTTATTATGATTCCTACCCATCAAACTCGCTCCATTGCCATTTCGCCCGCCCCCAGACCTGCTCCAAATGTAGTTAGTTTCTCTTTCTTCAACTCCTTTAGCTATACGACACAAACCGGCCATGGAATAAAAATGCAGTTTCGCTTTTGCCCTCGCGGTCAACCTTTCTCCAGTTTCTTCTTGTTGTTCTTCAACCTCTACATCTGACTTTTCTCCATCTTCTTGTGCTCCTTCTTCATCTTTTTCTTTTTCATTTTCTTTTATCTCTTCTTCCTCTTGATCTCCTTTCTCTTCTTGTGCTTCTTCCTTTTCTTCCTTCTCCAGTTCTTCTTTTATTTCTTTTGATTTGTTTTCTTCTACAATTTCTTCTTCTGATATGCGATCTGCGTTGTCGTCGTCTTCTTTGTTTCCTTCTCCTTCTCCCTCGTCAGTAACTGCTTCCTCTTTTTCTTTGTTTCTTTCTCGATTTCTCCTTTCTTTTCTTTTCCGTTTACCTTTTTTGCCTCTTCGATTTTTTCCTTTTTTTCTACACTTTTTTTTTTCTTCTTTTTCCTCCCTTTTTCTGGGTTGTTCAATACTTCAACCTCCTCTACCACACAGATCTCAGGTATATATCTCCCTATAAATGCTCTATCAAATCTCTGCCAGCTTACATAGGAACTGAGCCCACTCCAAAGTTTGTACCAGCTGAGAGCATGATCTCTCAACCCCTTCATAGCTTCATTCAACATATCAGCTTTTTGAATTTGGTTTGCTTGAAAATGTTGTTCAAGACCGATCAACCATCCCCAAGCTTTAATTCCATTTTCATCTCCATAAAATTCTAGAATCATTTATTTTACTTTATTAATAGATCTAGATCAACGCTCCAAGGATCTGAAGCTTTGATACCAAATTGGTGGAACTAGACAAATGCAACAGCAATTTAACAGCAGATGAACAAGAAAAAAACACTTCTATTACTCAATAAGACTTTGGACATACATGCTGTGACAGTATCCACAATAACAAGAGAAACAGAACATTAACAAACTCCATATTCTTCCTACAAACTTCAACAGATAATGATTACAGACTCCACTACTGGAAAATGACTAAAGAAAATGGCAATGCAGAAAGATAAACCAAAGGTCTCAAATCACCCTCAATGCCAAAGACATAGGCCTCAAGAGATCCCCATAGATCCTTTTCCCAATTCCCATTTCACTGAATACATACCTCCCTACACTACACACTGCCTACATTTTATCTTACTCACAGAATATTCTAGAATAATTAACTAACTGACCCACTTAATTTTAGGCCCATCAGATTTCAATTTCTATTGTTAAAATGGGCACTTTACATGAGCTGTTGAACTTGCGTAAATTAAAACAATCAGGTTTATAAAATTTTTGTAGTAAAATGTAAACCTGAATCGTCTCACAAGGAAATTGTAGAATGTTTATATCTCAATTTATAAATAGAAAATAAAAAGGGGGATTTTTGTTCGATTCAAATTGAAATAAAGCAAAATGTAAAGATTGGGAATAAAACAAGATTAAAATAATCAACCCAGAATTAGGATTCCATAGACATTCGTCATTGGACAATTGATTGCCAATTTCGTGGTTGACCCTAAACAATTCGGGATCCCTGCAATTGTTTAGGAAAACAATTCGGGATCCCTGCAATTGTTTAGGAAATCCCTCTCTAGTCAATCGCCTAGCGTTTGGTCGAATGCGGCGCGTCAATTTATGCGATCGTAAAATATCAGCCCGATTAGTCTGAGATCATTGAGTTAATCCACCTAACCACTAAATCTAGTGATTAGTCTCTTCCCAAGAACGCGATTGCGTATCTCAGATTGAACATCCACAATCGCGCAATGTCAACCTTAGTTGGAAAGAGAAACAAATTTGGTAAAGGGGAAGCACAAATTCTTTGTATTAAACCATAGAATTCTTAATCCTTGGGTTGATTAAGGAGCACTTAGACTGGCATGGCTAAGGTAAACATAATTAAAATTAAAGGGAGAAGAGAAAGATGAAGAACAGTAGATTGAATCTTCCAGAGAAACTTGTCAAACGTACAAAATTCCAAAATGAAGACTGTCGAAAAGATGAATGCGGCGCGTCAATTTATGCGATCGTAAAATATCAGCCCGATTAGTCTGAGATCATTGAGTTAATCCACCTAACCACTAAATCTAGTGATTAGTCTCTTCCCAAGAACGCGATTGCGTATCTCAGATTGAACATCCACAATCGCGCAATGTCAACCTTAGTTGGAAAGAGAAACAAATTTGGTAAAGGGGAAGCACAAATTCTTTGTATTAAACCATAGAATTCTTAATCCTTGGGTTGATTAAGGAACACTTAGACTGGCATGGCTAAGGTAAACATAATTAAAAATTAAAGGGAGAAGAGAAAGATGAAGAACAGTAGATTGAATCTTCCAGAGAAACTTGTCAAACGTACAAAATTCCAAAATGAAGACTGTCGAAAAGTTTTCCAATTTCGCCCTTATAACCCACATCCAAGCCGGGTTAGGGCTCCATTAATTCCGGCCCATAGTAATAAATATAAAACAGAAATAAAACTGAAACAATGGTTTTGGGCCTCAAAAGAATTGAGTTCTAATTACAAACTTAAATCCATCTAATTAAATAAAATTCCAGCAACTCGTTGTTGACTCGGGCTCTATCTTCGAGCATCATATTGTCCAAACTGGGCTTTTATGTCTTCATAACATTTGTAACCCTCTGAATTAGTTGCAAAACGCAACAAGAATGAGGTCAATCGGACACCTGTGGAATGTGTTATGGTCAAAATGCTGCAGTAATGTAAAGCTGGAAATTAAGGACGAAAATAAATTAAACCCAATAAAAAGCCAAAAATCCAATTTTGCCCAAAAGACCATTATTTACATTCCCAATAATCCTAAAATACTAATCAAGAGTAACAAATAAGTGCAATAAATTATCAATTATCAGCACTATAAAGATGAATGGCGATATGTTGCTATGCAGAAAATTATTTCTTCTTGGCTCTTGCTGGAAATGGTTTCCATGCTGCATGCATTTCATTTTTGAGGAGTTAAACAGTTGTGCACCATACAGTTGTTGCTCCTCTATATTCCATCTTAATGGCAATATATCTTCGTCTGGAAACCATATACTTAACTAATCTTTTTCTTTTCATTATGATTTTCCTTTAGAATATTCATATATTGATTTATGTTAAATCTGCTTCTGACTTTTACATACTATTTGCTTAGTTGGATGAGCGTGCACTGACAGAAGTGATGAAGAAACTTTTCAAGAATTACAAAAAATGGTGCAAGTATTTGGGTCGGAAGAGTAGCCTTTGGTGAGAGTTTCTGATCTCATAATGTCGAAAGATTTTATAGCTTCTCTTTTGTTGACTAGGAGCTTTTGTACTACATACGGGGACTAGAAACATTTTAATCTTGTTTTTCTATTTTAGTCGTACAGTTTATTTCATGATGTTAAATCAGTATATAGGCTCTTAAATTTAGTTGTGACTTTCAATTCTGAATCTGGATTCTTATTTGCAGCTTCTTTTAACTCTTGTTATCTAGCTTTTCATTATATGTATATTTCAGCTTCTCATGCAACATATATCTCATGGCTGCATATTGCAGGTTGCCAACCATACAGCAGGAAGTGCAGCAGCGTAAATTACTATACATGGGTCTGTATCTTCTAATATGGGGTGAAGCTGCCAACCTAAGATTCATGCCAGAATGCCTTTGCTATATCTATCACCATGTAAGCTTTGTAACTTAAACGGACCTATGATGTTTATTTACTATTCCAGCACTCTATTTTTATGGTTGTGTAAGTTCCAAGTGAGGTTTATTTACTATTCCAGTTCCAGCACTCTATTTTTATGGTTGTGTAAGTTCAAAGTGAGGTTGTTAAGAGTATTTTTTTTGGCTTAATCTTGTTTTAATTTTTGTATATGTTTTGATACTTTTGTGCTGATGAGTTAAAAATGGAGTTGCTATTGGATATTCAAATCCGTTGTCAAACAAATATTCGCTAACAAATTTGTGTTTGCACACTTGTGTACCCATGCCCGCATGTTTATGTCTGTTTTTCCCTTTGATCTACCTAGGAACATAGATTTCAAATCTATTTCCTTAATTTTTTTAATCGTGTGATCCTTTATGTCCCTTTTATCCTCTTTGCTGCAGTCTTCTTGTACCCTTTTGTTCCATATATTTTAACTTGATAAAACCCACTGGGTTTGGACTTTGGCCCAGTATCAGTTTGCCAAGTTGGAGTTGTTGGAAACACTGTAAATAGGTTGAGACTATTGCGAGGGATGCAGTCCAACTTTGTTAATTTATTGTTATGCATTTGTTATAGTCAGTCTATATAATAGAGCCTCCACTGTGCCATTGAGATGCATGTATTTCAACATATGCCTCTCATTATTCAACCTGAGAGCCAGGTTGATGAGAGGCAATTCTATTCCATGTCCTGGTGGAAGCACTGTCCCCCGGTGATAAAATCCATCTGAAAACTGTGTCACCATTTGGGTTTTCAATGTGTCTTGCTGTGAAGTTTCTCTGGCAACTGTCCTAGCTGCTAGCCACTGTCTGTTGCCGACCATCATCCACTGCATCCGCTGCCGAAGTTTTTTTTTGGTGAGATTTCCGTTTCTTTTTCAATGCTGATTATCATTGAGGTTTAGAAATATATCCCAGTTGCAATCTGGCCCGTCATACCTTGTCCTGGCTGCAGCTTGGCCCCATTGGTCGTTGTCCCAAATGCAGCCTTGCTCTGTCATTCAATGTCTTGGCTCATTATATTTTTATTTTTATTTTTATTTTTATTTTAAATATTTTGTTCTCCCGGCATAAACTTTTCAAAACCCTGTCCAATCTATATATGAGCATTTCTAGTCTAGGTCTCTGATTTAAGTAGATATTTCTAAGGATAATTTCAATGGAGTGTTTGTGAGCTGTATTAACACTGTTCTCTAGTTAGAACAGTTTGAATTGCAGATTTCTATATCTTTTGAATGTGAAAGCGCTTTTTATTAAAGCTCAAACATGTTTTAACTGTTCCAATTGCAAAGTCCTCATTTTAGGCCCAAAAAATTCTGAAACCCTTACCAAATGGCTTAATAAGAGCTTTGTAGATTACATTCATATTAAATGAACTTGCAAATATGTGTTTTTTAACTGGAAAAAAATAAAATAGAAAAAGAGTTTGTGTTAGTTGATGTTTTAACCAAGGTGTAATTTAGAAACAAGGCAAATTCCCTATACTTCTTTAGTCATTTAGCATTAAAAATTAATGTAGTTAACTTTCAGTCTTAAAAACATTCAAAGTTTGTCTTAGTTTTGTTTTCATTTTATTTCCTAGTGATATTGTCATATGAGTCGAGCAAATAGGGAAATTCTCGTGTATAGAAATTTTCAAAGACCAACTAACCCAAAAGCCCAAGCTGTTAGTGCAGGTCCAATACTATTTTTGTATTTCTAGCATGCCCTCTCATATAATAGCCTTTTGGGTGAGTTTTAGACAATGCACAAGCCTCATTTCATGTTTTGGGTTTGGGGTTGAAGAATTTACAGGGCAAGATCCAATATGAACAAGAAAAAAATAGGAAATGAAAGAAAGAATGATTCTTTCTTGATTAACAGGAAAAAGTACAAGGACAGAATACAAAGAACAAGCTCATCTCAAGGGCACTCCCCTTTACACACACAGATTTCTCCGTCAATCTGCAATACAACCAAGATGCCTTCCTAATGGAGATAGACTCTTTGTATACCCTTACCCCTGTTTACCGAACTAACTGACTTGTCATCTAAGAATAACCACCCTACTTCTACTTGAGTATATTCCTGTGGGAATATACTTTTCACAGATAGCGTCTCCCTTCCTGGATTGCTATGCATAACATTTTATCTTGAAGAATGTGGCAGCATGAATAGAACTTCTTAGTTCTTATCACTTGGTCATAGAGGCCCAAGATTTTTTTTTCTCTAACACATACATTTGTTTGTCCATATGATTTTGGCATTTCTGAATTCTGACATTGTTTGTATTGAATGAAATATTTTTGGTAACCTACTGCATTGTTGAATGTTGACATACTTTTGGTTCTTTTTTATGGTGCTTCTTGTAGATGGCTTTTGAATTGTATGGTATGCTTGCTGGCAATGTTAGTCCAATGACGGGAGAAAATGTCAAGCCAGCCTATGGAGGTGAAGAGGAGGCTTTCTTAAGGAAAGTTGTAACCCCCATATATGATGTGATTGCAAAGGTGCTTTCCGCCATTGTTTATTTTCTTTTCCTACATTTATGTTTGTCAGCACACACTACATATGATATTCATATTATTGATAATGTCTCTTAAAAAAATTGATAATTGCTTTGCTCAATAGGAAGCCGAACGGAGCAAAAGGGGGAGGTCAAAGCATTCACAATGGAGGAACTATGATGATTTAAATGAATATTTCTGGTATAATTAGCCGATTCTCATTTTTTTTGGTCCTTTACTGTTTATTATTTATGCCTATCTGGGTTTTAGTTTTCAATGGCAATTATAGGTCAGCTGATTGTTTTCGGCTTGGTTGGCCAATGCGTGCTGATGCTGATTTCTTTAGCCTGCCAGTTGAGCAGCAAAATAGTGACAAATCTAATGTAAGCATTGATTATGGTCTCTTCATCTTCTGACTGTGTTACCAATTATAAACATTTATTTTCTCTCAATACGGGCTCGTGGGAATTCCGGGGAATTAATATATTTGGGGATCATTTGCAGACAGTTTTTTCAGTATATATGCTCCAGAGCATGGTAGGCTGATGCTTTCCCATGTGGACGTAGTGGGAAATCGGCCTTACTTCTATTATTTGATAGCTGCTGTTGATGGTGAACATGGAGGGGAAACACAACAAAAAGAGAGAAAACTAGGGAGAGAGTGCGGAAGAAAAGAGAGAAGAAATCTTGGGTTTGATTGATTGTGTTCTAGTTTTTTTATTCTTAAAACTATTTTGTAGAATAGTTATGGAAATAGGTATTTTCTGTGTTTTTTTTGTTTTGAAAGTTAAAAGTCAAAACACAAAACAAATACAACTTATACATGTTCTCTAAATTTGATTCTAAGAAAAAAAAAAAAGTCACAATTTTACCTTTTTTACAAAACAGGCCTTGTCAAACAATATTTTTTTGTTTTTTTGTTCTGAAAACAAAAACACTGGTTTTAGAAACAGTATTCAAACAGGGCCTTTAGATCTGAAACTTAGGATTTTATTTTCTCTGAACTTGGACCTGGAATCTGTTAGAGTTTGTAACTGATTCTGTTAGAAGCAGTTACTGACCTTGTTACTCTTTTAGAGTTTGTTGCATATGTCAGAAATAGTTAGGAGATTCTGTTTGTAGTTTCAAGACTAAATTATTCTCTTACAGCTGCTGAAGAGATTCTAATATCCCCTCATAATTTAGTTGTAGTGCTATTACATTGGTGCTATATTTTTTCATAGAAGAGTTGAGCATTTCTGAAATTTATTTGCAAGTGAATGGAGATACCATTTGCTTTTATGACACTTTTGGTGAAGTATGATACTTAGGCTTTCTTTGAATTTTCTTCTGGGTGAAAGCCAACTTGTAGTTAATGTGATAAAGCTTTTAAAGGAAATGATTCTTATTTTCTCAATCTTCATCCTAACTTAGATTTTATTTTATTAATTGAGTACTTTTATGTTTTATAAAACTTATTTCTTGGAGAGAAAAAGTTGTTTCCAAAGTTGACTAGAGGCATACAATCCATTGAAAATTGATGTATATATGCATGATATATTGACTGATTACTGGTTATGATATTCAAATTCAATAGTTCTAGGCTTTAATGTTTGGCTGAAAATGGGAAGAATGTCTTATGTGCTTGATCATCATACTGATTTAAAATGTTGAATGGGTGCTTTTTATAATCCTCACTATCATGTACGAGTAGATTCAAATAGTTACCGCTGAAAGCCTGAAACTTATATGTGCCACTGAATTTTAAGCCTTTCTGTTAACTTTAATTTACAGGATAGCAAGCCAGTTAATAGGGACAAATGGGTTGGAAAGGCGAACTTTGTTGAGATAAGGTCATTTTGGCATATTTTCAGAAGTTTTGATCGCATGTGGAGTTTTTTCATTCTCTGCTTACAGGTATTGATATTTTTTGCCTTGTTTTGCCCTTCTACCTCCATGTGAGTGATTTTTCCCTTTAATGTCTTGCTAAATAATATCCACCTCTGAAAGAGCTAATTTGTCATTAGGCTATGATTATTGTTGCGTGGAATGGATCTGGGGATCCAAGTGCAATCTTTAATGCTGATGTTTTCAAGAAGGTGCTTAGCGTGTTTATAACAGCTGCTATATTGAAGGTTGGACAAGGTACGTGATAGCCAATTTTACTAGCATATATATTGCTGCAAATGCTATCCGATCACCAGTTTTATCCTTTTTGTATATATTAGATTATGTTGCTGTATAAAATTGTAGCCTACTGTGCCACTTTGACCTTGATTCTGGAGCCATTTGTTCTTCTGATTTTGATGCTTGTCTAACATGCAATAGTACCAATGGCCGGAGGAAGATTAATTCAGTGAAAGTTTTTGGGTTTTGTTTGCTATTAAACAGGCTTTGTAAAATGTTTCAAGACAGTACGGTTTCTTTAGACAAGTGAAGTGAGTAGAGAGAGCCAGCGACGAAGGTTGAAAAAATGGTGCTAGAATTTACTAGTGGAGAAAATAGGATGGGTTGGAAGCATTCTTCTCCTATTTTATAATCCTAAAAATTTTCACAATTCACAAGTGACCTCCTTGATAGGAATATGTAAAGACTATAGGCTAGCCTACAGGCTGTGTAATTTTGATAAAAAAGTGTTCATTAATTGAAAGGAAAAGGTCATTGTAACATTCCCAAATTTCTAACAATTTATAATAACATAAAATTTCTAAAATCATAAACAACTCCGAAATTTAAATTAACCAAATTTAGGAAATGTTACCGCCGAACTTGTATTATGGCAAGTGCAAGGCTAAATTTATTATATTAAAACCAAAGACTAAAGTTTAACTAAGGGGACGTTTGGTATAGGTTAAAAAAAAATTTATTCGGGAATCACGATTACACGGAATATGGTAGGAAAAAAAGTTTTCCGGGAATGTTACCAAAAAGTTGTTTGGTAGGCCAAAATATTATGGGAATATTGGCTAAAGATTCCTTAGTATATGTTTGGTTGGTGAGAAAATATTGTTGGGAATATGGGAAGAATTTACGAAACTACCCTTCTGTATATGTTTGGTTGGTGAGAAAATATTGTTGGGAATATGGGAAGAATTTACGAAACTACCCTTTTTTGAAACAAGATTAGAAGGCACTGTTGAATACAGTACCTTCGTTGAATACAATAGAAAGCAATAGTACCAATATCTCACTTTTTTGTACAGAGGAAGATGAAATGGCGCATGTTGTTTTTCCTATCATTGTTTTAGTGCCTGGGACTAACGCATGTTGCACAAGACAATACTAGCGCATGTTGCGCCAGTGGCTTGGTCCACTACTGCACCTGGGTCTTGCAAAAGAAGAACTTGGCATTGGTGGAAACTGCTACTACTACTTCGGAGGAGCTATTCTATGTTACAAATCGATTTTTTCACACAAGCAACGATGTGTTTCAACTTGGCATTTGGTCAGAATAATATGTTTTCACTTTCCCACCACCTGAGAAAAAAAACCCATGTCTTCCATGGTATTTGCAAATGGAATTTGGTAGTATAAAACCGAATGATGGGAAAAAAATTTTCAGGGAATATTGTCATTCTTCCTCCTACTAAACGTGGGAAAATAATTTTCCCCACCCCATTTTCCCAGGATTTAAAAAAAATATGTCAACCAAACAGCACCTAAAGGAAATATGTCTTGTGCATTTTATTAAATCTCATAAAAATTTGTAAACTTTAGGACTAGCTAAAAATATCTTAGTCGTTATCCTCACTACCCATTGCTAGCCCCATCCTTTGTAACCTGTTTTATTGAAAATCTGCTCCCCCAAAGATCATTGCTGCACAAAGAAACAAACACAATAATCAGCAAACACTGGTAATCCCAATCAAAATACAATTAATATAACTCAATTATTCCCATAATAATCAAATCAATATCAATTCACTTATTCATCATATATATTCACATAATAATCAAATCAAATTTCAATTCCATTATTCATCATATTTATCTTTATTAGTTTATTTATGGGAAGAGAACCATGGTAGACCCAGGAAACCCTCTCAGTCACAAATAAACAAATTTAGCCATTATCAAAACATCTCTTCCTAGTGTACACACCTCTTCCCAAAGTTGCTACTAGTATCCCGGCAAACCCTACCAGTTACCACTTTGAGAAGAACTGATAATATTTTTTCACATCATATAAATATCGGAGGTATAAAGCCCAAAGGTTGTGTTCATCACTTTAGGAGGTACCATCTCAAAGCTATCCTCCCATTATTAAATAATCACAATCACACATAATTTCAAATTCAATCATCAATCTCATATTTGGAAAGTTTCCTTAATATTATCACAATTTCAAATTCAATCATAAATCACATATTTGGAAAGTTTTCATAATCATTTATTCGAAAATAATCATCAAATATAATGAGTTATTCATTATCTCTATTTATTCCCAAAATATTAAAGTTTCCAAAAATACTCTAAATATCACATGTAGTAATTTAAATTTAAAATTACCTATAAAATTTTCATACAAAACTAACCTAAGAACACCTAGAGATTAGAATTACCTGTATTCGTGTTTGATAACTTATAGAAGGAAAAGTGATTTGGGAAGAGAAACGCGGTTGGTAGCCAAAGAAAAATAACAAATTAAAATAAAAAAAAATTGAAATAAAAGAAAGAGAAGAAGAGGAGAAGAGAAATGTCGAGGATTGGAAGTGATTTGGTTTGGTTAGTCTAAGCCCCTATTTATAGCTGAAGTTTTGAGCTTAAGATATGGGCTCCGTAGAATTTATTTCCTTTTATTGGCTAGGATATTTCTCACTCATAGATTATCTAATCAAATAAAGTATGTTAATTCATGATTGACTCATTCTCATCCATCAAATAAAGTATGGTGACTCATCCTAATACAATGCATTTAATGTTATGATATACATAGGGATAAATACTATTATTATGTTTTATTACTATTGGTTATCACAATTTATCATTAATATAACTTAATTATTACCAAAATAATTATTCACATTACCAATCAAATGATAATATCATTAAATGCATAAATTACTATATATGACCAATCAATTTATAATTCAAATAATTATTATCACAATTTATCATTAGTCCTAATACTATATATATATAAATATATAAATTTGCGTTGTTATTATTTCTACTAATTTATAAATTGTTATTATTATTAATTTATTATTATCATAAATTACTATTTACCCTGGGGTATTACAGTCATGCTAAATTGGATAATATATCCTCTAGGAAGTCAAAACTAAATTCTTTCATCTAGTACTTTTATCCAAAATGTATTATATGGTAATGGTTACGTAAGAGATATTTCTTTGATTTACTGGGGGGGAAATGATGTCTCTTTTGAGTAAGATACACTTTAGTTAGTAGTTAATGTCTTGGGTTTTGTTGCTTTTGGAGGATTCTTTGTCCAATGCATTGTGCAGTTGGACTTTTCTACTCTTGCCTGAATAAGATTATCTTGTTAGTGAGAATCTCTGGTTGAAATGAGTAGCATTATACTATAACTGAAAGCAGCCAATATGTGCAAGTAGCAAAATTCCACAAAGTACCGCACTTTCTTTTTGAAACCTTTTAACCTTTAGGTTTTTCCTGTTTGAAACAATCTTGTCATTTCATAAAGTGCAGGATGCTTATGGTTATCTATTCCTTTTTTATGTTCATGTTGACAGCTATTCTAGATGTGATCCTCAGTTGGAAAGCACAACGAAGTATGTCAATGCATGTTAAGTT
Source organism: Gastrolobium villosum (assembly GCA_032173675.1). Taxonomy (NCBI): domain Eukaryota; kingdom Viridiplantae; phylum Streptophyta; class Magnoliopsida; order Fabales; family Fabaceae; genus Gastrolobium; species Gastrolobium villosum. The sequence goes on from JAVKPL010001674.1 coordinate 59,870, forward strand.
AAGATACATTCTAAAAGTTGTTTCAGCTGCTGCATGGGTGATTGTCCTATCAGTAACTTATGCTAATGCCTGGGACAATCCTCCTGGCTTTGCTCAAACCATCCAAAGTTGGTTCGGAAGCAATTCAAGTTCACCTTCATTGTTTATTATGGCTGTTGTTATATACTTGTCACCAAATATGCTAGCTGCCATGTTGTTTTTGTTCCCGCTCATTCGTCGTTTTCTTGAGAGGTCGAACTATAGGATTGTAATGCTAATGATGTGGTGGTCACAGGTAGGTGATATGACAACTTTGTTTTGTATCTATATCTTTTAGTTTGGTTCACCAAACAACAGTTGTTTAGTGCCGTTGCAACTCAGATATACAGATTCTAACTTTGTGGTTTTGTTGATGCTTTATAATCTGCAGCCTCGTCTCTATGTTGGTAGGGGGATGCATGAGAGCATATTTTCCCTTTTCAAGTAAGAATCTATAGTTTAAAAAGCTTCTTTGTTGTGAATGGTGTGACTTTACCAGGAATCTGATCTTAATGTGTCATTGATTATAATTTCAGGTACACAATGTTTTGGGTTCTCCTTATAATTACAAAGTTAGCGTTCAGTTACTATATAGAGGTGATTCCTTTTCATTCATGACTTTTGGATAAGTCTGTAATCTCCTCTACTTTTTCATATTCATTTCCGGAGTTTCCCACAATTGTGGGAATGAATATGTGCAACTTCTTATTTGGGTATTAATCATCCTTGTCTTGGATCTTGTATTTTTGATAAACCACCATTGTAAATTTGATTGAACTTTCAACCATATCTTTTATAGTAATCATTTAATTTAACTTGTTCGACTGTCTGTCTGTTGCTGTAGCCAACCTTGTTTATGTAAAAAAAAAAAAAAATCTTGCATATTTTAACAGTTTGTATCTTTGCATTATTTAAAGAGGGCGAGCTTAGAGCATTGATAAAATTGTTCCTTTATGACTGAAAGGTTACGGATTCGAATCCGGAAAACAGTCTCTCTTTGCTAATATGTAAGGGTAAGACTGCGTATAAGGATTGTCTTCACCCCTACCCTCTCTAGTCGAGATTTAATAGAGAGTGGTTGTGGTACTCTTTATATTTCTGTAAGATAAAACCTCTGGTGGGGCCTAGAAAGCTATACCACACAAGCTATCTTTGTTTCTTTAAAAGAATCAACTAATTTTGCTTGTATAACTATCTTTATCATTTACTACAAAACCTACACCACACTAGCAATCCTTGTTTCTTTTAAATAATTGATTAGTTTTACTTGTTTGAACGGTCTGTATCTTTCATTCTTATTATAGATAAAACCTCTCGTGGGACCTACAAAATCTATAATGAGTGTAAAAATCTCGACTTTCCAGTGGCATGAATTCTTTCCCCGTGGTAATAAGCTCGAACACTTGGGTTTTTCATTTTATTTCATTTTTGCACAAATGAATTTATAAGTTTTGTGCTATGCAGCTCGAAAAAATCTTGGTGTTGTAGTTGCACTCTGGGCTCCAATTATTCTGGTATGTGTTTTGATTACCTGATTCAGTTACTCTTTTAATGTATGTTACATTATGATCTACCCTTTTTTTTCAGGTATACTTCATGGATACCCAAATTTGGTATGCCATATTTTCTACTTTATTTGGTGGTATTTATGGGGCATTCCGACGCCTCGGAGAGGTTAGTAGATTGCCCACTCCTATGATCTCTTTTTTAGTGGTTTGTTTTGGATCTTTTATTTTTGTTGCTTTTTTATTGTTTGTATGTTTTGGACTTGGTTGGAAATCTAAAGTGTGAATGCATTTTTCTATATGATATATGCGAATTCTTTCCTTGGCTGGCCTTTTTTCCCTGATAGCTGGGCAGTTCTTCATGCAATAATTTTCTATCCATAGAGGCTGTTATTTCTGTTTGGTTGGATATAATCATTGAACATTCCTTGATTCTCATTATGAGGGTATACCATATGTTTACCTCATTATTTTCTTTTCAAGTTACATCTGTCGTCGTATTAAAAAGCTGTAAAAGCGATAATGTTTCTATCCTATGTTTTAAAGATTTTCCTTTGGTTTATGAATTTTTATACTAATATGTTGTGCACTTTAGATGTTTGTGGAGTGACTTGTATGTATGTATGTATATATATTTCAAATTCCAAACATGGTAGAATTGGAGTTCATTTTGCTCCATAGTTGCGATCATAAACCGGCGGCACATCGCCAGAAAACTCAAAGTCCAGCCATTGTTAAAGCTTGTTAGAGATATATAAAACTATTAATATAGCCTCACTCAACAACTTAATCTTTTGGGTTGATTTATTTCTTTACATGGTATCAGAGCCTCTATTTCTCGGGTTTGATCCTCACCGCCCCCGACTTTCTATTGTGGAATTTCTGAGCACAGCAAGCCTAGTGAGCTCTCGTGTGAGGTGGCTGATATAAATCATTAATGTAGCCTCCCCCACAAACTTAAGCTTTTGGGTTGAATTGGTTCTTTATATGGTCTCAGAACCTCACCGATCCCCACTTTCTATTGTGGAATTTCTTAGCATAGGTAGGCTAGACCTGATGCATCATCCACCTTTCAAGCCCAATAGGCTCTTGTGTGAGGGGGCGTGTTATAGAATAGTATAAACCATTAAAAAGCCCTCATCCAAAAGTTTAAGCTGTTGGGTGAGGCTACATTAATGGTTTTATATTTTTTTAACACGTCCCTTCACAAGAGAGTCCATTGGGCTTGAAAGGTGAATGATGCATCAGGTCCAACCTACCTGTGCTAAGAAATTCCACAAATGTGGGGTGGCGAGGATCGAACCCGGGACATCGAGGCTCTGATACCATGTAAAGAAACAATTCAACCCAAAAGCTTTAGCTAGTGGGTGAGGCTACATTAATGGTTTTATATATCTCTATCTCTAGGGAAATCTTGTGACCTGGAGAGTAAGAAACAAATAGTTGTTTCCCGGAGTAATGCAGAAGTAGAATTTCGGGCTCTAGCTCATGGTAGAGGATCGAACCCGTGACACCGAGGCTCTGATACCATGTAAAGAACCAATTTAACCCAAAAGCTTAAACTTGTGGGTTAGGCTATATTAATGGTTTTATATATCTCTAACACTCTTGTATATATACTCTATCAGTGTGTAATCAATTCAGAAAAAATCATATTTTTCATATTTCAATAGTTCTCATATTCTTTGGGTATCACATTTGTTTGTTAGAAAATGATATTGCTTTATTGTTATTATTTGCTTTTATTTCTACTAAAATTTTCTTGTGGCCAGTTTCATTTATGCTGCACCATCATCTATAGGGGTTGTGTTGTTTGTTTTCTTTGCTCTTTTGGTTTTAACACGTACAATGAGATGATACTTATGATTCTTATATTATGGATAGTTAGACTTTGTTATTTGGGATTTATGGTTTATTTATTCGTATTTTGGGATTTTGGAACTTAGTTGTTTGGGTCTTGGGATATCTTTTTCCATGTTGAATATTCTAGTTTTTGTTTGGTTTAGTCTCTGGTTTTCTTGCACTGGTAGAACTGGTGAGTATCTCTTGCACTGCATGGTTTTTTAATTTCAGCTAAAATTTAGGAAAACATAGAGTAAAAGAGAGGTGTTTGACATTGAAATGAGGATATGCATGATTAGATTGAATGAGAATTTGAAATTTTAAAGAAGAGAAGTTAAGAAAAGCACATATCATTATTTGAAGAGTCCAATAAGAAACTAACCAACTTTCGAGTAAAAGTACTATAATAGATAAGGGTGCATCAGGGTTGTTGTGTTTTAGGGATTCCAGCTTTAAGAATGAATTGTTTATCAAAGAATTTGTGTGTTCCTGAGATTTTTACGTCATTCCATGCTGAACATATATCAGTTTTTCTTTTTTCAAACATTGGCAATCATTTTATTGTTTACTGATTTCAGATAAGGACACTGGGAATGCTTAGATCTCGTTTTGAATCATTGCCCGGTGCCTTCAATGACTGTTTGATCCCAGAGGAAAATAGTGAGCCAAGGAAAAAGGGATTGAAAGCCATTTTATCTAGCAGATTTGATCAGGTTAATCATTTTATCATCACTTTCGTAAGCTTGTGGTTGAAAATTAGAGCATCTTCACTTCAAATTACATTACCTTGGCTTATTGATGCAGATCCCATCTAACAAAGATAAAGAAGCTGCAAGATTTGCACAACTGTGGAACCAAATAATCACTAGTTTTAGAGAGGAAGATCTTATCAGTAATAGGTGGGTGATCTGCGGGATACATTTATGTTTCTAGTTTATGATCTTCTATCCCTAGATAGATTACTGTATTTCTTGACAATAATGTGCTGAGGTGGTTATACTATTCAGGGAAATGGACCTTTTGCTTGTACCCTATTGGGCTGATCGTGAGTTGGACCTTATCCAATGGCCTCCATTTCTGCTTGCCAGCAAGGTTTATTTATTTTGATTTATTTTTGAAACTGTCCTACGTTCATGTCCGTTAAGCAATTCTGTATGTGTTCCATAGATTCCAATCGCATTGGATATGGCTAAGGACAGCAATGGAAAGGACCGAGAGCTGAGAAAAAGAATTGATTTTGACAACTATATGTCCTGTGCTGTTCGGGAGTGCTATGCTTCATTTAAGAGCATTGTTAAGTACTTGGTTCAAGGTGACCGTGAGAAACAGTAAGTCTATCAATGCAGTATAATGTGGTGGTTTGTGTGTAACAATACTTTCTGAATGATTTTCTTTTGTAGTAAAGCTTTTCGAAGTGACTAGCTTCCTCAATTTGGATGCTTTATCATTACAACTTCTGATTTCTGAATGGTTCTTTGTTTATGTAAAACCTGTTTTCAAATTTGTTGGTACCTTTCATTTCAGGGTTATTGAATACATTTTTTCTGAGGTAGACAAACATATTGAAGCCGATGACCTAATACGTGAATTCAGACTGAGTGCACTTCCTAGCCTCTATGGGCAATTTGTTGAGCTAATCAAATATTTGGTAATGTTTGAACACCCTTTCAAATTTGAGTACATTATAGTTTGTAATATGTAGCTTGTCAATATCTTATCCAGCTCTTTGTTGATTGCAGTTAGACAATAAGCATGAAAACAGGGACCAAGTTGTGATTCTATTCCAGGACATGCTGGAGGTGGTGACGAGAGATATAATGATGGAGGATCATATATTCAGGTGATGATACATAGATACCAATGTCTACTTCTTTAAAGGGCATTTTCTTCTTTCTGTGATTATGATTGTATCTTTTTGCTTGGATAGCTTGGTAGATTCAATCCATGGTGGATCAGGACATGATGGAATGCTTTTCCTTGAGCAACAACACCAGTTATTTGCATCTGAAGGGGCTATCAGGTTTCCGATTGAAGTAGTTACAGAAGCTTGGAAGGAGAAGGTTTGTTACTAATTGAATTATTCTGCTCAGAGTTTGAATAGTGAAGTACATATCTGATGACCTGTTTACCTCCGTTTTATGTTTGTAGATTAATAGGCTTTACTTGCTGCTTACGACAAAAGAATCTGCCATGGATGTACCATCTAACTTAGAAGCCAAAAGGCGTATTTCTTTTTTCTCAAATTCACTGTTTATGGATATGCCTACCGCACCCAAAGTTCGCAATATGCTTTCATTCTCGTAAGCTTTCTTTTAGCCCTATTTCTTCCATGCTTTTCTGATAGAAGTTGTGAACCAGTTAAGTTAAAGCTAGCAGAAACTCTCTTTCCAAAATGCAATTTACATTATGTTAATCTATTCCTTTCAATGCAATATTGTTGACCCAAGATTCAAACTATGTAACATATTGTTTGTTTTCTCACCATATATGTATACTTAAGCCATAAATTTGCAAGTGAAGCATTTAAAAGATTTTAAATCTATAAAGTACCTATATGACAAGTTTTAGTGGTTAAACTTTTTATGGAATATTTAATTTTGTGAAAGCCAAGACATATTTTATTGTATGGTTTAGTTTGCTTGTCACAGTGTGCTTTTAGGAATAAAAAATTCATGGAAGATGGCCAAAGGAAGAAACAAAGATTGTACTACTAATTAACTTTTTTATGGTTGAAAGTTGTCGTAATTTTTTTCTTAGAATTTCAGCTTGAAATTTTACCCCATGGAATTATAAATTTAATGGGTATGTATATGAATTGAGACTTAACTACTAAAAAAAAAATAAAAAATTCCTTATAGTTTAGGTGCACGTAGATCTTATTTTAATATTTTGCGTTATGGATTTTGCAGGGTTTTAACACCATACTACACAGAAGAGGTTCTCTTTTCCTTGCCTGAGTTGGAATCACCCAACGAAGATGGTGTTTCAATTCTCTTCTACTTGCAAAAGATATTTCCAGGTTCACCCTTACCCATAAATTCATATGTTGCATAACTGTGAAAGTTAAAGGGATGGGTATCAATGCTTTTTCTTGGTATTTTTTGGTTTTTGGTACACAGATGAGTGGAACAACTTTCTTCAGCGAGTGAATTGTTCCAGTGAAGAGGAACTTAAAGGGATTGAATCTGATGAGTTAGAAGAAGAACTTCGTCGCTGGGCTTCATACAGAGGCCAAACTTTGACCAGAACTGGTTCTCTCTCTCTCTCTCTCTCTCTCACTTGCACACAAACACGTGTTTATATGCAAATTCTTTACACTTATGTACTATCCTAGAATGTCAACTGCTTAATGCTTACCATTGCAATTGATTGAAGTATTCATACTGATGCAGTTAGAGGCATGATGTACTACAGAAAAGCTTTGGAGCTCCAGGCTTTTCTTGATATGGCCCAAGATGAAGGTGACTGTTCATGATTAAATGATTTTTTGTTAGTTGCTTGTAATTTAGTTGAGAATTTATTAGTCAATGAAACTTCTTGCTTGAAACTTTTTTTTTTCCTGAATGAAACATTGTGAATGGGCAGATTTGATGGAAGGCTATAAAGCCATAGAAAATTCAGATGATAACTCAAAGGGGGAAAGGACATTGTGGACACAATGTCAAGCAGTAGCTGATATGAAATTCTCATACGTGGTATCGTGCCAACAATATGGGATTGACAAGCGATCTGGTGCTGCTCGTGCGCAGGACATATTGAGGCTTATGACAAGGTAAACGTCCAAGGTTAACAGTATTGGCTTGATGTTTGTTGTAACTATTAAATGGTTCATATGTTTTTATTTGGCAGATATCCTTCACTTCGAGTTGCCTATATTGATGAGGTTGAGGAACCTAGCAAAGAGAGACCAAAAAAAATCAACAAGGTTTATTACTCTTGCTTGGTGAAGGCTATGCCAAAATCCAGTAGTCCTTCAGAGACAGAGCCTGTGCAATATTTGGACCAGGTATGTGGATTTTGATAAATAAAGGCTGTAAATAATTCTTCCATCCTTTTTACTACTAGTAATTTGTTTTTGATAGAAAAAGAAGTTTCTATGGCAGATAAAGGAAGGAAAATACAACCATAGGAGGATATAAAATCCTCCACTCTAAAACAGCAAAGTTTATATGCAACATAGAACCAAAAAACTAAAAGTGCAGCAAGGCTGCCAAACTCTTTGCATATGAGAAAATAGCAAATCCCTTGAAGAAGCTCCCACATGCAAAATAACCAAAACAAACTTGACTTCGTAACTTCACACTCCTCAATTTGGGCAGAACTGCCAATGTGCCACTTTTTTTTCATAATTTTTTACCAATATGCCACGAGATGGGAATTTTTATTTCCCTAAATACTACATTTTTTCAATCCCATTGATCCCACGTAGCAGAACACCGTTCCTCCTATATTCTAATAATTACTATTGTGGGATAGGTTATTCTACCTACCATTTTTCTACTTACCTTTGCCTACCACTCTTCAATACCGTTAGATCAGAATCTCAACCATTAGAAGGGTGGTAGACAAAGATAGGCAGAAAAAATGATTGGTAGAATAACCTATCCCTACTATTATTAATGACAATTTTACAATTGATTTTTTTTTCTTTCCTAATTTGACGAGAAAAGAAAACTCATGCAAATAATTATTTTGATAAATTAACTAAATTTACATTATTATTATGACATTTGGTTGGAAATTAACATGAAATTTATTGAGTCAAATAATAATTAAGAACGTAAATAATTCTTGTTTGATGATTTTTTGAAATCACTGCAATTTCAAAAGTGTAAATTGATTGTCAATAATGAGAACTTGATTATTATTTTATTTCTTTCCTAGTTTGCTGAAAAAATGCTCACATGTAAACAAATAATTTGATAAATTGATCAAATTTACATTATTATTTTGGACTAAATTGAAAAATGGCATATATATTCATAAAGTCAAGTAATATTTAAAACATAAATAATTCTCATTTGGATGCAATTTTTTGGAATCCCTGAGAAAATTAAAAACTTCACATTTATTATTAATAATATGACAATTTGACGATTCATTTTTTTCCCTGATTGTGCAAGAAAATTCCATCCCCTTGGGAGCAGTCTCTTTTGGGAAGACGGAAAGAAAAAGAAAAATCAATAATCATATTGTGATTATTGATAATAAATGTGACTTTTTTGAAATTTTAGGGATTGCAAAAGATTGTGTTTGAATTCGAATTATTTATGTTTTAAATATTTATTGATTTAAAAAATTTATGCTAATTTTCGTTTTAACTACAATTTTTTAATTTAATTGAAAATAATAATTCTGGTGGAATAAGTTTGTTTATGTTAGCAAAGTATATGAATTATTGTAGATTCGTAGTTGACGACTTTTAGTTAACTCCTTCATACTTTATTTAGGGCCTGTTTGATGTGACGTATAAGGCCTGATAGTATAACCTTATATTATGCGTTATGATATTTTCAGTTATTTGGGGCATGTTTGGTGTATAGTATAGGATAAGGCCTGATAGTATAAGACCTGATTAAATTTTAATACTATCCAGCGTTTGGTATGGTATTGTATAAGATAATATCATCCAATATTTTAAAAATTAATATATTAAATTTTTATTTTAATATATTAATATTGAAATGATATATTGGTTCTTGAGAATTGTACTTGTAAGCAATATTAATACACCAACCCCTTATCATACCTAATTCCACCCCCTTAGGCCGGATTAAGTTATACATCATTTTGATGTATTAAGTAGTTCTGATGTATAAGTTTATACTATACGATGGTCACACCACACAACTGAAAATGTCATAACGTATAGTATAAGCTTATACTATCAAGCCTTATACATCGTACCAAACAGGCCCTGTGTGACCATCGTATAATATAAGCTTATACAATAGGATCCCTTTATACATTAAAATGATGTATAACTTAATCAAGCCTTATGGGGTAGGATAAGGCCTGATAAGGGGTTGATGTATTAATGTTGCCTACAAGTACAATTTCCAAGATCTAACATATCATTTCAATATTAATATATTAAAATAATTTTTTTAATATATTAATTTTTAAAATATTGGAAGATATTATCTTATACAATACCATACCAAACATGCCCTGGTTGATTTTAATCAGGTCTCATACAATCGTGTCTTATACTATCAGGCCTTATCTTATACTTTGCATCAAACATGCCCTGATTGATTGCTGTCTAATTTTAATGTTGGGTTCAGCTTTTGACAAGCTTACATCCCATTTAGCCACTCATTTTAGTTTACATTCGTATATGAATATTCTATTTTTATGTTTAATTATTATTGTGAACATTTATAATTATCCTGTGATTGTTTAACGATATATGCGTAATAATATGTAATCTAACTTTTATAAAGAAATAATGGTTTCCCATTTTGTAATTTCAAGCTAGGAAGTAAATAGTTAATATTATTTCCTTAGGACTAAATACAATTCAGGCCTTGAATTGTTGCATAAGCACATCATTCTTTTCCACTCCATAATATTTCGTTCATCAATCATGTCTTGGTTCATACTCTCCATTTGATTGTCTTAATCAGGTCATATATAAAATAAAGCTTCCTGGACCAGCTATTTTGGGTGAGGGTAAACCGGAAAATCAGAATCATGCCATCATTTTCACACGAGGAGAAGGCTTGCAAACAATAGATATGAACCAGGTATGATACTTGTATGACAAGAGATTAAAGTTGTTAGGTCCGATATCATTCCATGTGATTAAGTTGTCTTTTTAATAGGACAACTACATGGAAGAAGCTTTAAAAATGAGAAATTTGTTGCAAGAATTTCTTAAGAAGCATGATGGGGTGAGGTTCCCAAGCATTCTTGGACTTAGGGAGCATATATTTACCGGAAGGTAAAAGCATTTTTTTTCTTATATTTATCTATATTTTGTGCTGATTAAATTTTTTTTCTTTTGTAACCAAAATTTCATAATTTATGTGTCCCTGACTATTGTTTTGCTCTGAGATTTCAGTGTTTCTTCTCTTGCATGGTTCATGTCAAATCAGGAGACCAGTTTTGTGACAATTGGTCAGAGATTGTTGGCTAATCCACTCAAGTAAGTTCTCTTTCTTGTGCTTCTTTCTTTTTTGTTTTTCTTGTTACAAAGTGGTCTATGACTTAAAAAGATGAGTAGGGAAATTATGGTCGAAGCACGGGACAGAAAAAAAAAAAATCACGTGGCCAGTACTAGTGGATTTGAGTCTAGTGACATGGGTGGTGAGTGGTGACCACCGAATAAATGCCTTGATCATCCTCGTGGGACAACATCTATAAGCTTGAGCAACCTAATACAGATACAATACTACTCTTTAACCCTCCTCTCAAGTTGGACCATAGATGTTGTTGTAAAACTTCCACATCTTTTACTATTTTTTTTGGGTGAAATATTCACAGTATATCATTATATTTATGGGGAATGATATTGTGACAACCAAGTTGTGTTACTACCAAGTGACTACCAATCAATCTCACCGTTAAATCGATTATGTTGATCTAACGGTTATATTTATTTCCATCTTTGTATGGTCATGATTCCCCATATTTAAAGTGAAAGCATTAAATATGAGAATTCATAACCATACAAAGGTGAAAATAAATATAAAGTACTAAATTTGGGAAATCAAGACCATACAAAGATGAAAGTAAATATAACTGTTGGATCAAGATAATCGATCTAACGGTAAGATTTATTGGTAGTCACTTGGTTGTAACCCAATTTGGTTGTCACAATATCCTTCCCCTATATTTATTGTAAATATTTTGTTTCTATATATTAGTTATTAATAGAGTGGGATATAGTCCTTCTCCTCTTTTTCTTTTTCTTTTTGATAAACTAGTCCTTCTCCTCTTTATTTCCCCCTCTTCTTCCTTTCCCCTTCTTTTATTACTTTTATGTTTAAATATATATATATATATATTATTATCATTTTATTTTTATCTTTATTTTTTATTTTTTTCAACTTTTTTGTATCTTTTATTTGGGTTCATCAACCACCGACCCCAATTAATTTGGGATAAAGGTGTAGTTGATGTTGATGTTAGTTATTATTTTAGGTCAGCAATTATTTAATTAGGTTTATATAATTGTAACATCCCAAATTTCTAATAATTTTAACAATAATAAAATATTCCTATAATAGAGAAATTGTCAAAAATAACATTTAATTATTTATTCATATTATGTAAATATTGCGGAAGCTAAATTAAAATTCAATTTGGGGAAATGTTGCCGAATGTTACCGCCGCACCTGTAAAAGGGACAAGTGCAAGGCTAACTAAAGCATAATTTTTTTCCAAAATATATTCGATGTAAACATTTAAAATTAAAATGTTAATTCAGAATCTATATATCTCATACACTATATATCTCATATATTTATAAATCTTAAGCCTAGTTTGAAAAGTATGAGATGTTATTATCACTGCTGGTCCCCAAAGTATCATAATTTCTAGAATTTATTCAATAAGATCCATATACATAATCAGTTTTCATATCATAATCATAATTTCCAAATTTATTTAATAAGATCGATATATTGCACATAAATCAATTTTCATATCATATATCGCACATAATCATAATTTCTAAAATAATAAAGTTTTCCAAAAAAAAAAAAAATTCTAATTATTACATGTAATAATTTAAATGTTTTGTTCTATTAACATTTTATGCTTGATTGGGCCATGGTTGAGTTTCTCCTCTATGAAATTCAATGTGTTTTGTTCTATTATGTTGAACTGGTTTATGAGCAATGCTAATGACAGATTTGTTGTCACAAAGCAATTTCATAGGAGTTTCATATTTTATTGTAAGATCATCCAATGTAATCTTCACCAGTGGTAGCTCAAATGTTAACCATTGCTAGCTTCTTTCGAATATAAACTATTGTTATGTTGAAAAGCTTTTGAGAAGAGGTCTGCTTGCTGTTCTCCAATCCGAGTACATTTTATGCAATAAGTTCCCGCTCAAGCTATTCACAGACAAAGTGACAATCCGTGTACACAGAATAAAAACAGACCAAGTACTAACTGATCAATGCCTTTAAGTAGTCTTCGGTAACAAAATAGGCATATAAATGTCACAAAAATTGGTGCAGTTACTTTGTTACATTATATTTTTAGATCTCCATTTCTCAGCCTTCATTAAACTTCTTTTTTCCACTAGCGTATTCATTGTTTTTATGGAAATGTGTAATCCATTTTCATTTTATATGGTTATTTAGGGTTCGGTTCCACTATGGCCATCCTGATGTCTTTGATAGGCTTTTTCACCTCACAAGAGGGGGTGTTAGCAAAGCCTCAAAGGTTATCAATTTGAGTGAAGATATTTTTGCTGGTAAAGTGATGCCCATTTCTCCTCTTTCTTTGCTTTATGCTTGATTCTTTCCTTTTCTTTTTTAGGTACAATCTCCATTTGAGTTTTACTGTGTTATTTGCAGGGTTCAACTCTACACTCCGGGAAGGAAATGTTACTCATCATGAGTACATACAAGTTGGGAAGGGGAGAGATGTGGGTCTCAACCAGATTTCCATGTTTGAAGCGAAGATAGCTAATGGCAACGGAGAGCAAACACTGAGTCGAGATGTATATCGACTTGGGCACCGTTTTGACTTCTTCAGGATGTTGTCATGTTATTTCACCACAATTGGATTTTACTTCAGTACTCTTGTAAGTTACCACCAAAGTTAACTCCTACTAAGTTCTTATTTCACTAACTTCTGATCTTTTTTTACTCTAAACTTTGAGCAGATAACTGTTCTCACTGTATATGTGTTCCTCTATGGTCGCCTTTATCTTGTTCTTAGCGGCCTTGAAGAAGGTTTAAGTACACAAAAAGCCATTCGTGACAATAAGCCTCTTCAAGTGGCTCTTGCTTCTCAGTCCTTTGTTCAAATTGGGTTTTTGATGGCCTTGCCCATGTTGATGGAAATTGGCTTGGAAAGGGGTTTCCGAACTGCACTTAGTGAGTTCATATTGATGCAGTTGCAGCTAGCTCCTGTTTTCTTCACATTTTCGCTTGGCACAAAGACTCACTATTATGGAAGGACATTGCTTCATGGGGGTGCAAAATATAGACCTACCGGTAGAGGGTTTGTGGTTTTCCATGCTAAATTTGCTAACAACTACAGACTTTACTCCCGTAGCCATTTTGTCAAGGGTATTGAGCTCATGATTTTGCTTATCGTATACCAGATTTTTGGTGATACATATAGAAGTGGTGTTGCATATCTTTTGATTACCATATCGATGTGGTTTATGGTGGGCACCTGGCTTTATGCTCCCTTCTTGTTTAATCCTTCTGGGTTTGAGTGGCAAAAGATTGTTGATGATTGGACTGATTGGAATAAATGGATTAGCATCCAAGGAGGGATAGGAGTGACACCGGAAAAAAGTTGGGAATCCTGGTGGGAGGAGGAACAAGAGCATCTCCAATATTCAGGAATACGCGGAATCATAGCCGAGATATTGTTATCTTTACGCTTTTTTATCTATCAGTATGGTCTTGTTTATCACATGAGTTTTACGAAGAAAACAAAAAGTTTTTTGGTAAGTTTTTAACTCAGTGTTGTTCCCTTTTTGGAATTATTTCATAATTTGGCATATTGAATAGATATCCTTTTCTTGGCTACAGGTCTATGGCATATCATGGTTGGTGATCTTTCTAATTTTATTTGTGATGAAGGTTAGTAACAAGCTGTTATGTATCTTACAAGGCATGTTAAAAAATTTCTTGTAATGTATGATTTCTTAATATAAACGTTGTATTCTGTGTGGTAGAGCCTTTGCTCATTGGTGGACAGTGTGGTAGGGTATCTCGTATAACTTAGCAATGAAGCAATAGGTTTGTTCGCTGTCTTGCCTATATAGACAGTGTTAGAATCCTACAATCTATGTTGCATGGACACTTCAAAAAACTTGAAGTGTCGATGTCTGACATGACACACTCTGACATGGTGTCCGACATGCGAATTTGACCGTGTCCAACACATGAAAATGAATCGTGAAAGTGAAAAAAGGTGGAAATGTGAAACTCAGTTGAAAAAAGGTGGAAAAGAATACCATAGTAACTAGCCTCTTTTGCCTTTGGAACAACGAAACGAGGCTGGATTGAGACACAAAGGTCGGAGCTTGTGGCCAGAGAGTGGGGAGGAGGCGCAGCTGATAACTGCGAAAGGAGCGACAAAGTCGATGGAGAGAGATTTTCTGATAGAGGGGGAGGAAGAGTTCATGGCTCGGATAGGGCTTGTGATTCAAGATGGAGACGGCAACGCCAGCATTGGTTTATTGAGTGCGAAGCTAGAAGCTGCGGTTGCAACCTCTCCATGGCTCAACTGTGAGATACTAGAGCTCGGCAGAATGGGGAGGAGGCGCTGCTGATAACTACGAAAGTAGCGACGAAGTCGGTGGAGAGAGATTTTTTGATAGACACGGAGTAAGAGTCCATGGCCAGATAGGGCTTGTGATTTGAGATGAAGACGACAAGGCCAATATTGGTTTGTTGTGTGTGAAGCTAGAAGCTGCGGTTGCAACCTCCATGGCTCAACTGTGAGAGATTGGAGCTTGAGCAGAAGCAACCCACAACTTTGAAATACGTGTTCTTGGGCTCATTGAATTGGGCCTCGCCCTGTCGCATTTCAATTAGGCCTCTAGCTCTATTTTTATGGTTTGCCTCGTTTTCTTTATGAACATGACCTTGTCACTGGGTCTAGCTCACTATTATCTTTGTATTAATATTGAAATATTTTTTGGTTAAATTGATGGGTATCATCAGTTTCCATTTTTTTTTCATTATTGAATATTAAATATAATATGCACTGTGTAAATTAAAAATATTGTTTAATATTAAAATGTGTCTCAACGTGTTGAAATTCAGATTTTTTTAAAATTGATGTGTCAAAGTGTTGTCCAGTGTCATGTCATGTGTCGGTGTCGGTGCTATATAGCCTACAATACATACAACATTTCTTTCTTATTATCTAGCAAATTTTTGCTTTCTTTCTGATTTTCATTTTTCCATATTGTATCAGACGGTGTCTGTTGGGAGGCAGAAATTCAGTGCAAATTTTCAACTTGTCTTCCGGCTGATCAAGGGATTGATATTCTTAACTTTTGTCTCGATTCTAGTCACCCTGATTGCCCTTCCTCATATGACAGTGAAGGACATTGTTGTTTGCATTCTTGCCTTCATGCCAACTGGTTGGGGAATGCTACAGGTGAATGTTCTGTCCTTGTTTTTTCTCCATACTAAATAATTTACCAACTTGGAGTGTATGCTATATCCTCATCTATGAAATGATGTCTGAATATGAGCCAGAGAGAGACTGAGCTCATTAACTTCTATGAAATAAACTTACAAAAATGTAGAGATGAAATTGTGCACATCAAATTAGCGAAGCGCTTGTATGCAATCAATGTTAGTTAGTATAGTATAAATTATTAAAGTTAGATTTATTGTACAAGTGCATTACTTTTTTTTTTCCTTCAACTTGCTCGTGTTTGGCTGTGGTTTTCCTTTTTATTGTTTTCATTTTATTTTGCAGATTGCACAAGCATTAAAGCCTCTAGTACGCAGAGCTGGGTTTTGGGAATCAGTAAAAACTCTAGCTCGTGGTTATGAGATTATCATGGGTTTGCTTTTGTTCACTCCTGTTGCCTTCCTGGCTTGGTTTCCTTTTGTATCAGAATTTCAGACCCGTATGCTGTTCAACCAAGCATTCAGCCGAGGTTTGCAAATTTCTCGTATTCTTGGAGGCCAAAGAAAGGGGCGCTCTTCTCGCAACAAGGAATAGTCTCCATTTCCTTGATTGCAGTAATAGCTTCATGAATGTTTTATGTAACAATGTAAGTAGTTTGTAAGTTGTAATTAAGAATGGGATAAATCTTATGCTTCAATTATGTGACAGTCATTTAACGAACACCAATGAAAGCTTTTTCAATTTAAATTTGGCCTGAAAAAAGAAGCCAAAAGCAGCATAGATGAATGCAAATTTCAGTGCCCCATTTACAAAATTAGTTTTAAAATACTACCCTTGTTGGTCCTATAGACAAAACTGCAAAAGATAGTCAATATCCTAGTTTCCATGACAATTAAGGACAACTAAGCAGATGCTAAGAAACTCGAACCTAGTACCTGAGGCTAAAGCCTGGTGAGGTGACAAGCCAAACAATGATGATTAATATTTACTTGTGAAGGTTTAATCCAAAAAAGAAAGATTAGTAAAATAAAAATAAAATAAAAACTCTTTCTTATAATTTGGGAGTCCTTCTTACAATGCCATCATCTATATGAAATATCATTTAGTTCTTAAAGAGAAAGATGAAGATTGTAGATATCTTTTCATATATAAAATGCACAAATAAGTTCCTAATTTCAACATTTTGCTAATGTAATAATATAATATCCTTTTTATTTCTAAAGTAATATTTATTTTAATAATCAATTTTTTTATTCAATTTTCGATTTTGTTGCAAACCATTATATTTGAAGTATGTTTAAATTTGTTTTTTTTTTTTTTTAGTTAACCTAACCCTTATTACCTCCTTGAGGCCTCCCCCGAATTTTTCACAAATTTCAATTGATTGAGCTGGTTATGAGATTAATTTGAAATGTAAAGCGGGTTAGAAATGAAGATATTTAAATCACTCTGAAAAGCAAGTGACATGTGGGGATCAAATCAACACTCTTTCCTTTCCAATTACTTAATTTTCTTACTATCACCAACCAAGCTACCACTATTTGATTAAATATGACTTTTTAAATTGTGATTCAGCAATGTTATAATCGATTGGTGTAATAGAAATTTCAAACAACTTTTAAATATTTGTCATCTAACAAAATAGATGATTTATTCCAAGAATATATGGTGACAAATTGGAAATGCAGTTATTGCGTTCTATATAATATATAGAGTACAATTTCTTAGTTGTGCTGTGTAAATTCCTAAGCTTAAGCACCTATCGGTTGAGCTGAAGGGGTGTCTGCTGAAATTGAAACACAAACATTCCATACTTTCTGACTTCTCTGTAAGATTTGAATTCTGTTTGCCTTGAACTTTGGTTTTGTCAAAATAAATTTTGTCATGTCATCGTGACAGGATTTTCCCACATCATTGACGATGTTAAAACAACATTCATTACTGACTGTTCGATTACCAAAAAATATACTAAAGAAAATCTCTTCACCACAGTTTGGGTATAACTTGGATGCACAGTTGCTCAGATAATCTCCATATGATGATAATGGCCTTGGTGCATAATTGTTTTCAATAGGGGAACGAATTATTGGCTCGGTTACATCAGATGAAAGCCCTGTTTTGAGCAAAAAAGCAAAATTGGTCATAAATATTAGCGATAGAAAAAAAGTGTTGAATGCTGCCATGGCTTGATGGTGAAAGATCTTTGATTATTGATAAACAAGAAAGTTTAGTTGGTAGCTTGCTAGTGATCCATTGAGCTAAATTTATAGTTTGAAAATAGTCTTAATGTTTGCATTAATCAGCTTTGTATAACTCTAAAACCATAAGTTAATAAAAACGCCCATCAATTAATTCACTTATAATGTTTCCTACCCATTTTAAATTTCAGTTTCCGTGCATATTATAAATTATAATTTTAAATACGAATTCAGTTACCAAAGAAATAAATTGTAGTTGTAGTTTCATGAGAAACGATACAGAACTTTAGTGGTAGTAAGGTAACGATAAATTTTATAAATTTCAATTTATCAAAAAAAAATTATATAGATTTTAGTGTGAACTTAAGTTTCAAAAATGCAATTATATTAATTATAAAGTGATTTAATCATGTATCGATTCTTTTAGACCTATGATTTAGTCTTGGATTTGTAGCTGACTTAACTCTTTGTTTGTACCTTCCTTCAAAATTTTTTTAGTAGAACCTAAAATTAAATCAAATATTAAAGATATCTCCAAAAAAAAAAAAATCAAACATTCAAGAGTGGAACACACGAACACATGAAATTTCAAGCATGGTCAAATTAAGTAACTGTCATCATTTTCATCCTTTTATCTTCTTAACTAAATGTGTTAGCATATAGTTTGAGTTACTTTGATCCCTAATAATGGCTATTCACTTGTGTTCCCTCTAAATATGAAAACTCTTTAGAATAGAATAAGCGCCCATGTATGGCAACTAATTAAAGGGAGATTCAGAAAATATAAGAATATGTCACAGAACGTATTACGAACTCTATAAAAACTAACCACTTGAGTCGAAAGTCTTTGGTGTATGTAATCAATTCAATGATGCTATATGTTGCACCCTTGTGTGTTGTAAATATAGATTTTAAAGCACACATGGTTATCAATTTATTGACTTTGGTCCCTTAATTAGAACGAAGAGGAAGCTGATTCTTTCTCTTTTGTTGTAATGAGTGACCAGAATTTCTGAATTTGTCGCACCCAATTATATTTGAAGCATGCTTAAATGTGGGGCAAACTTTTTACCAAACAAAAAAAATGTGGGGCAAACTCTTAAGTTTGAAACACTATTATTCCATATTTTTTCAATGGGTTGTATAAGAGTTATGTTGTAGGAAGAGTGGTTGTGTTATGTTATAGAGATTCGTTTTGCGTGCCGGTGTTTTTTTTTTCTTTTTTTTGCTTTAAAAATTGTGGTTCCCACAAAATATTGTGTGTGTAGGAAAATTGTTGTGGTCATATTAAATGATAGATATAAATCCCTTTTTTAATATATCCATCGATTAATCCGGTTTGAATAATATTAAACCTATTGAAGAGCAGTTATGTTAAAAAAAATCTCATTCTTAAGACTCGAACTCAAAACCTTTAACTAAAAAGAAACAAGACATTTGATTAAGGAAACAAACTCTTCACTCACGATTCTTATTTGAAAGCTTGTTGGCACGTTCGAGCTGACTCATCTGGTTGATCACGGAGATTATTTATTGTGGTCCGGGACCACCGTTTGTTGGGTGGTCCCTTAGTGTAAATGGAAGGGTGAAAGTGAAAAAGAGAAAAATAGTAGGGATAAAAAATGAAAGAAAAAGTTCATGTTGTGAGAGGGAGCACCAGATTATTGGTGGTCCCGGGAGCATAAAAAATATTTCCTTGATCACGCGAGAAATCTCTTTAAGTATTAGTACGAGGGCAGTTCAGAGGGGAAAATAAATAAATTGAAAAAACCAATGCAGGGAACAATTTTCGGGCAAACATTACTGTCGTTCCTGCACATTTTGGAAAACTGAAAACAACAAAGTATTTTCGAAAAACAAAAAATGAGCTCGTGGAGAACGAAACTGACATCAAAGCAAGAACTAACAATCTCCAACATTTGTCCAAGTGAGATTTATCCACGGTGTAACTTAATTAATTTAAATATAAAATTAATTTGAATTTTAAATATGGTCACGAAATTAGATTTGATTACCATATTAAGGAAACTAATTAATTAGATTGATTAACTCAAATTAAGAAAATCAATTATAATTAAGTCATTATGTAGAAACTTTTGCTCTGTCTAATTTATATAATGATTTGAATTCTTTTGAAATACTACCCTTGTTGGTCCTATAGACAAAACTGCAAAAGATAGTCAATACCCTCTCTTATGGCACCGTCTTCGTCCTTGATGGAGGCTCGTTTCTAGTTGCCCTTGTTGTTGGGGAGGATGCAATTAATAGGAGTGTTCATTAATCGAACCAAACCGATTTAAAACGCGGTGACCGAACCGAAAAACTGAAGAAGAAGAAATCGAAAATTTTAATTGGATTAAATCAATTGATGAAAATCGATCCAATATATTAATTCTCCTCTACCTATTTGGGCCTTTTCCCAATCATAGCCCAAAATTTTTCAAACCCAAGACTAATTAACACGTCAACTAAACCTAAGAAAAAATTGTCACATCTCATAAAAAAAAATTTCTTCTGTGTAGAGCTTTATATCTCACTGCCAAAAAAAAAATTATATTATCGTTTAATGATGGTTTTGTACTTAATTTTTTTTTTTTACAAAGCCAATATATACAAAAGATGTTATTTGCACAATAATTATGAAACAAATTTTTGGATTTTCAAAAAACTGAAAACCGATCCAATCCAAACCGAAAAAAATTGGATTGGATCGAATCGGATTTGAAAAAAAGGTCAAATCGAATGGATGATTGCATGATCAAACCAAAGGGATTGGATCAGATGTTATTTGCTTCCAAAATCGATTCAATCCAGATCACGAACACCCCTAGCAATTAGAATACACTAGTATTGTTGGCCACTACGAATCGTCTTTCTCTATACACTAGTATCGCACCAATCTTTTGTTCTCAAATTTTCTGGTGTTTCACTTTGAATCGTCATGCTCCATAAGATTGGTGCTCTCCGTGTACCCTTCCACCAGCAGCAGAAACTACCTCAACCTCTCCAACTTCCGAAACAACAGAAACCCTGTATCGTGGGAACTCTTGTCTTG
Source organism: Gastrolobium villosum (assembly GCA_032173675.1). Lineage (NCBI taxonomy): Eukaryota > Viridiplantae > Streptophyta > Magnoliopsida > Fabales > Fabaceae > Gastrolobium > Gastrolobium villosum. The sequence goes on from JAVKPL010001674.1 coordinate 80,779, forward strand.
GATCCGATTGTTCGCACAACACATCAAGCAACTCCTCTGTGCTTGCAGGTTTGTAGGATTCTTCCTCGGAAACTCTCCATCGGATAGTGGGAGATAGTTTTGGGTCTTACGAACGCGAATTTGTTAACGGAGTTTGACTCTCTAGTGACGGTGGTTGAGACAATTCATCATTCCCGGTCCACGTGCTCCTTCAATCAAGAAATTGACACTTGTAATCCCCCCCTTCTTTTTTCCATACACTGTTCTCGATCGTTGTCCCATTCTTATTGGTTCGGTCCGTCCCACTAATTGATTCATGTAACACCTCATTCCGGACCGGCGTATTAACCAGACTTATGATATTAAGCATAGTTATAATCACGATAATTGTATTAAAATACAGTAAACTTTTTCTTTTCATAAGATGATATTTTCATTTTAAACAACCATATTCAAAATAATTCCTTTAACATGATCATAACCAAAAAAAAATTGCGGAATATAAATTCTACTGCTTAAGTATCACACAAAGCATACACAAAGATTGCTAAGTGGTTCCCATAAACCAACGAAGCAACAAAATGTTATTACGTGACATACCAACCTTATATAGGTTCGGTTTTGTGAAAGCTGAACTTGACTTGTTTTTAATTAAATTCTCATCTTCTATTATGTTAAACTAGACCTTACAAGCTTTTCAACAAGGTATCATAAGCTTAACTTGGACTTCTACAACTCCAGATATCTTTACCGTAAGTTTATTGCTCAAAACTGTCAACATACGTCAACAACGAACCTGCACTGCTTTACAGAGTTGCATATTGCAGTAAAACCATCCACTTGTTTTCTCTAAATTTTGGATATGTTATAGTTAACACCTAGACCTTTAACTTGATATATTATAAGCCTTGTCTCAACAAAAAACTAAGGAGATATGAATTTTCTAAGTTAATCAACTCTTGCTGTCAAATCCTCAGCAAACTGGGCAGCGAACAAAATAGCAAAACTGCACCATGCTTTCTCTCTCATTGCTGTCCCATATTTTAGGATATTAAGGTTCACATCCAAATCTTCAAAATGATAGCTCACACATCTCATTTGACAAAGAATTCAGTGAGATATGACTTATCAAAGTCATACACACAACATATACGTTTTCTTATAATTTTTGACATCTCTACTATTTTTTCAACAACTGGGAATTTCCAATTCCATTTAATTCAAAACTCCTTATTGACACAATATTCATTCCATTCGAATCACATCAAAAGATAGCTCTGTTCCATTTCCATAAACTACCACACCATATTTACATAACTTCATTATTCTTTACAAAACATTTACATAGGCAATGTAGGCCTTCAAAACATCACTCTACTAATTATCACATCAAAACATATATACAGAGATCTCACGAAACATACATTCATTCAACTAGCAACTCCAAACATCACTCTAGTCTTCAACAACCGGTATCTTACCCTTATCTTTATCTTTCACTTTAGAAGTACCTGAAAAATATCCTCATAACGTGGGGTGAGAACGAATCTCAATAAGCTCGAGGTTTATGAGAAGTCTCCACCCACGAGTTCACTTCTTGCATTACATGTTAATTTCCCAAACACAGACATACACAATATATTTTCAATTAATACAATTAAGTATTTTACATCATGTTTACCTTTCATTTATCATTCATAACTTATTAAGTTATAATTCCTTTAGTTTTCTTTACAAACAAACATTTCACAACACAAATTTCATAATTCCATTCTAGCACTTATATTCAACTAAATTTACCTTTTCACACAATCAGAATTAATCAGCACACACAAATCTCATAATCAAAAGATTAATACTTTACACTTATCAAATTAATCAGAATCATCAGAATACACAACAGCATAATCATCATAACAAATCAGAACATCAGGTATATATCTCTATTTTACAAAGTAATTATAATCAACTGAACATCAAATACTTTCGCAATAATACTTGTTCTCAGAAATTCCACCAGAGCTATCCTTTTTACGAAAATCCTCCACTTGTACGACCAAATTATTAAATAGCCTTGTACTGGAATTCTCATATACATATTGTATATATACATATCACAACACTTTATTTGAAAGCAAACTTCATTATACTAGTGTATTATAATTATATACCCTTCATTAATTTGTTATCATATTCCTCACAACACAGCAGCTTCTCTGCTAGTAACAGAATCATAACAAAACTTTAAGTACCCACAATAGAATTCCAGACACAACATAATCACATCAATTATAGAATTTCAATCATAAACACGATCAAATGAATAAATCAACAAAACATATTAAATCAACCAAATCATATCAGATAACATATCAATCAATATATTAAACACTACAACATGTTATTTTCAAATTCAGGTTCTGGAAGATAGCTTTGGGATTACCTCCCATATGATGAACACAACCTTGATATGTGTTCCTAACATTGTAATACCCCATATTTTTATTAACTTTAACCTTATTCATTTAGTTAATTGAGAAACTCAAACATCATTCATTAAGTGTAATAACCTACACATTATTTATTAACATTTAATTACTACAATCTTATATAATGCACTTGTTATCAATGCATCAGTCATTTTTTAGGGTAATGTAATATGAGGAAAATAATAGTAATTTATAATACAATAAATTAATAATAGTAATAAATTATAAATTAGTAAGTTAATAATAATGGATGATAAATTGTGATTATTTGATTGATTATTATGCTTTAATGTTTGATTATTTATTGACAATGTTTGATTGGATATATGAAAATGAGATCAACAAACATAAATTGTTTAGATATGATGATATATTCAACAAACATAAATTGTTTAGAACATGATAAGTCAACAAACATAAATTGTTTAGATTTATCACAATTTGATTATATATATGATTTAAGTTATTAATTACAACAAACATAAATTGTTTAGTATATCCACAAACATAAATTGTTTAGATATGATCCACCTACTGTGTCCGTTTATGAGTCAAAAATGTAAAACCTACACATTACATTTATTGACATGTTATTCACTACAATCTTATATAATGCACATGTTATCAATGCATCAGTATAATATAAGCATCCATAACAAATAGACTGTTATTTATAAAAATTATTGAATTTATTTATGCTATTATAAATTGTTAGAATTTGGGGTGTTACAATCATTCATTAAGTGTAAATAGTAAAACCTACACATTACAACCTACACTATACACATCAAACCAATTAACTCTTCAACATATTAACTTTCTCTCCCACAAAAAAAAAGTTTATTTTAATTATTTCAATCTTCTTTTCATTAACTTTCAGTCGACTTTCAATTAACGGTTCATGTCATACTACAACAAGTCTTAACCAAAATCCCACTCTTTAATATTAGACCCACATTTCTAGTTAGTTATTCACTAACCCAAGTAAGTACTTAACATTTAATTAAGGCTTAATATACCTTAAAACCACTTGAAACTTACTTGTTTTCACTTCACCATAATCACATAACCTTTAATTAAATTTAATAAACATACCATGATATTTAATCAATCATGGCCGAATTACATCCAATCAAAATCATGCATTTTTATGCATTCTTTTCTTTCAATTACTTACTCGAATTGATATGTCATTCAACCTAATTCATATCCACTTGATATTAGGTTAGTTTCACATCACACATAAACTTTACACAACACTTTAACTTATATCCTTTCACACACAATTTACATACACTTTATTAGTATAGCTTTCTTTATAAATTATGATGTTTACAAACCTACGTGATATAAATTTAACTTCTGTTCACTTTTATTATTTCTTTTACATAGTCGTATTGACACCTATGCAAATTCATTTACTTTACTCTTTGAATTCTTATTTGAAAAATTATGATATGATAATTGAATTTGGGTTTTACTCTGGTAGATGTTGAATATGAACACTATGATATTTTGGATAATAGATGTGAAAATTATGATGGATGTGGAAATTATGAAAAAAATATTTCATGAAACTTTCCAATTATAAGGATTGTGACAAGATTTAATTTTATTGATTGTGATTGTAATAAATATTAATGGGAAGATAGCTTTTGGGATGATACCTCCTGAAAGTGATGAACACAACTTTTGGGCTTTATGCCTTCGATATTATATGATGTGACAATAATGTTTTTCGTTATTCCCAAAGTGGTATCTGACAACAGGTTTCCCGGGGTACTAGTAGCAACTTTGGAAAGTGGTGTGCATAATAAGATTTGATATTTTGATGATGGCCGATTTTGATTATACGTGGCTGACAAAAGAGTTTCCCGGGTCTACCATGGTTCTTTTCCCACTACATACACTAAATAAACTTAATAAAGATTATGAATAATATTTAATTCGACCAAACTCCTTTGGCACAAGTGGTAAGGCGCCTGGGCCCCTTAACCAAAGGTCTCGAGTTTGAGCCCTAGGAATGAAAAAAAGGATTTGGGAGAGCCGCTCCCGAAAGGGTCCGACAGTGCTCGATGGGGATTAGTCTTCGGTTACGGCCGGAGGATACCTTTGAATTTATTCAAAAAAATAATATTTGATTCGATGCGAATATATATTGAAGTTAATATTTTATGTGATTATGATGAGAATATATATGATGAATATTGAAGTTATATTTGATATGATTATGATTAAAATATTATATATATATATATATATATATATATATATATATATATGATGAAGTTGATATTTGATTCAATTATTATGTAATTATATATATAATTTGATTACTATATTTGAGTTATATAAATTGTGTTTTGATTAGGATTATCAGCTTTGCTGACTGTCTGTGTTTGTTTGGCTGCGATGATCCTTCGGGGGAGCAGATTTTTCAATGAAACAGGTTGCAACGGATGGGGCTAGCTGTAAGTAGTGAGGATAACGACTCAGAGAATTTCTAGCTAGTTCTAAATTTTATACATAAAACAAAGTCTATGATTTTATTTTAATATTTGTGAATGTATTAGAGTTAGCCTTGCAATGATATACAAAAAAATAAAGTCAGCCTTGCACTTGTCCATGTACAGGTGCAGCGATAACATTTCCCCAAATTAGTTTAGATTAGCTTACGCAATATTTCTATGATCATAAATAAATAAAATGTGAATTTTAGCATTTTCTTTATTATAATAATATTTCATAAATTATTAGAAATTTGGGGTGTTACATCCTAATTTCTAAAAAATAAATTTTTTTTTTCAATTAATCTTTTTAAAAAAATTCTGCTATCCGAATATATGAAATAGCTCAAAAGGATTATTATTATTTTTTTTAAAAAAAGCAATTATTGTTTAAAAAAAGCCCATCCAAATGTACACAAGTTGTGTATTAAAGTGTTTTTTTTTTTTTACCAAAAAAAAGTATTTTTTTTTCTTCTGAGAATACATATCATAACTTCCCCATATTCATATTGTATTTTATGTCACATGTAAGATAAGATTTCATGTAGATGCGGATACATATATATTATGAATAATTTGAAATACCGACAAAATTCAACGGAGATTGGCTCAAGTGATAAGGTACTTGGGTTCGCTTAAGCAAGGACTCGAGTTCTGAGATCTTGTGTATGTAGAAAATCCTCGTTGGGAGACTCACCTGCCAATACTAGGTAATCGACGCGGGTCGGACGGCCGAAGCCCCGGAAATCAGTGGAACAATCCAAAAGAAAAAATAAATAAATACTGACAAAATGTAAAAAATATATTAAAAATGAGATTGTAAAATAAATATACATGAGTAATTAAAGTAGAATCTAAATAGTTAAAAATTAAACGAAAAGTATTTAAAATTGAATAAGTTTAAACTTATAACGAAGACAATTTTTTTATATTAAAAATTTAAGATAAAGTTAATTTAAAATTAACGCATGTCCCTGTTTTTTTTTTCGAAAAAAATACACTACGAGATCAAAGATTAACTTTTGCTTTATATAAGGATATATGTATAGGGGAATGATATTGTAATAACTAAATTATGTTACTATCATGTTATTATTAATCAATCTCATCGTTAGATTGCTAATCAATCTCACCGTTAGATCAATTATGTTGATCAAACAGTTATATTTATTTTCATCTTTGTATGGTCATGATTTCCCAAATTTAATACTTTCTATTTATTTTCACTTTTGTATGGTTATAATTTCCCATATTTAATACTTTGACTTTAAATACGAGGAATCATAACCATACAAAGATGGAAATAAATATAACCGTTCGATCAACATAATTGATCTAACGGTAAGATTGATTGGTAGTAATATGATAATAACACAACTTAGTTATTACAATATCCTTCGTCATATTTATATATACATGAAATTAATAAATAATTAAAATATTATAAAATGAAATGATTTGATGATTCTCGAATCGAACATATAAAAAACTATACTATTTTTAAAAGAAGTTGTGTTGAAACAAAGCAAAACTCATTTAAAATGTTACTTTTAATGTTACAAATTGAATCAGACAAGCACCCGTCTCATTGTATTTAGCTTAATCAGTAAGTTACCCTAGTCCGTCATCGTCGGGTTAAGACACGGATTCTTTTATTATTTATCTTCGTTTCATGTGGGTTTTACTTTTTACCTTTTATTATCCGCGTCGTGGGTTTGAGTCGTTTGAAAATTAGACGCTTCCCAAACCCAAACGCGGTTGCGTCTGCGTACGACCCGTAGATCCAGTTTCCCACTCCTCACAAGAGAGTAAACGAGTTACCAAAAATAAATAGAATAAACTTAAATTTTTAAAAAATCTATTCAAAAAATAGGAATGACTTTTTTTATGGGAAATAATGATCTCATGTTCATGTTGTATGAAATAATTATCTCATGCAACATAGACAAGATAGTGAGGTCCATCATTTGTTAAAAAAAGGAAAAAATAATAATGTGGATCCACTACTTTATCTTTGTTGCATGAGATAATTATCTCATACAACATGAGATTAATAGATATTTTTTTAGGGGTTGAATTTTCTCATGTTGCATAAGAAATGAATTCTTATGTTGTGACTCAATTGGTGGTGGACCCGACACTTATTAAAAAAATGAAAAAAAATTTTTTGCAGGCAAATCGAAGAATGACAAATATGAGAATTCAAATGCAACCTGAGAAAATACTTCCATTTTTTTATATGTCAGACTTATAAATTTACAAATCAATCTATATTATATTATTTATTTTAAATAATATAATTATATTAATAATTTCAAATTAAAAATAATATTATTTTAATTATTAAATATTTAATAAATTTAAATAGATTAACATGTCTAGATCAAAAATTTTTATTTTCTAAATATAAATCAAATTAGACTTATAACTTGCACTTATGCAAAACTCATAATTTTTTTTTTTTATACAAATCTAATCGTTTAAGTAAAAACCTAATTTCCTAGCCTATTAGTCCCCAATTTCGCTTATTTTCTTCCCCGTTTTCTATATCTACGCAGCTTTAAAAACAAAAAAAGCAATAACTGCTTTTCTTTATTCAGAGACTGATTCTGCTCTTTTTCTACTCGGAACCCTATACTCAGGGTTTTTCAGGTTCTCCATTTTCCTTTTCTTCGCCTATTCTTCCTTTTCGCTTCGTTTTCTTTTCCATAACATTAACTGGGGAGATGGGAGATGTTCGATCTTGTGCTTTTTTTTTTTTTTAAAATTAATTTTCCCCAGGGTAGGAAGCTCATTTAGTTTGCATCATGTGATCTCGTGTTTATATACGGAATGGCGGTTTTTGAATTTTAATTGTTATGCTTATAGTTTCCGGTAGCATTTTATATGATTTATAAAATATGGAAGAAATTTTTTCTTTCAGTTGATTGCCTACTGGTGCCACTGATTTGATGTGATTGGCTGAGGTTGAAGTGGATCCACTTGATTCAATAGGTATAAGTACCGTCAAGCATGTGACACTCGTTTGATGTTTATTTCTTGAGTTCAGTGGACTCTTTCTTGGTTTTGGTTATTTATCTTTCTTGAAAGACACCTCAGAAAGTTAATTTCCTGTAAGCAATTCAATGCCCAATCCTTTTAACAAATATTTCAATTCTTTACGTTGCTGGTTGCTGGTCGTTTCAATTTGTGCAGTATGCTCTTTCTGCAATAATGGTTTTTTGTTTTATATTGTTTTCTAAATTATTGAAGGGCCGGCTTGGCTCAGCGGTAAGCTTGCTTGCCGTGGTGTGTCAGGTCGCGGGTTTGAATCAGTCTCTCTGCAAAAAAGTAGGGGAAAAATTGTCTAGAGTATTCCCTTCCCCAGACACTCACGAAGTGGGTATTTGAACTGGGTCGGTCCGTTATTGTTTTCTAAATTATTAATTTGTTTTGCATAGATAATGTCTCGAGTTGAGGAACTTTGGGAGCGGTTAGTCCGTGCTGCATTGAGGAGGGAAAGGACTGGTGGTGATGCATATGGGCGACCTGTTGGTGGAATTGCTGGAAATGTACCATCCGCGCTCGCAAAAAACAGGGATATTGATGAAATTTTAAGAGTTGCAGATGAAATTCAAGATGATGATCCTAATGTCTCTAGAATATGTATGTTCTTCACTGCGTGCTTCGTTTTCCTTATGTATTTTTTTTACTTTAGCTGATTTTTATTCCAACATTTATTTTTGTGTGATACATAGGATGGGTTATTTGACGTTGAAACTATTGTCAACTTACTGGATGTTTATATCAGCAAAACAAGAAAAAAGAGGAGGAAAAATAAAAAATAAAAATAAAAGTACCTTCTTTCTTGGCTGATTCAATATAAAATATTTTGAAATTGAAAATAAATTCAACCAACGAGCTACTGAAAGTAATGCAATCAGAGGCTTTCTGAAAGTAATGTGGGTTTGAAAAACTTGGTAGTTGGATATGACTAAATTCAGAATTTCACTGTGTTGTGGTTCACCTGGGTTCAAAATTGTTCCTTCATGACTGAAAGTTCATGGGTTCGAATCTAGGAAACAATATCTTTGCAATTATGCAAGGGTAAGGCTGCGTACAAAGATTCCCTCCACCCCACACTCGCTAGTCGGGTTTAACGGGGAGTGGTTTTCCAGAAAACAGCCTCTTCGCAATTATGAAAGGGTAAGGCTACGTACAAAGATTACCTCCACCCCACACTCGCTAGTTGGATTTAACGGAGACGGAGAGTGGTTTTTTTTTTTTTTTGTGGTTCACTTGGGATCCATTGATGACACTATGACAGCTTTATATAAGCTGTAAATCTCTTGGTGTTGTATTTCATTATCAATATTTATATTTTATACGTTTCACTATCAGTACTTCTTTGTTCATGCTATTTCATTTCATGTGCTCTATCTGGTGCCCATTCTTCATGAAAAGGCAGCTATTATAAGGTCTTTGCTACCTTCCTTGCAGCATCATGGTTTATAAGTCATTTGAAGTTTTACCTCTTCATATTATCTCTGTTTTCTCAGCTATTATAAGTCCTTTTGATTCAACCATTTTTGTTTGAGAATGCCAATATATACTTTAATTTGATCGTTGAAATTTTCTATTTACCAATTCTTTCTTTTAAATAATTCATATTTGTTTGCAGTATGCGAGCATGCATATTCTTTATCTCAAAATTTGGACCCTAACAGTGAAGGCAGAGGAGTTTTACAATTCAAGACTGGTTTGATGTCTGTCATTAAGGTATGTTTTTATAGTCTGGTTTTATGTAAAATAAAAATTTCTACTTGGAATATTTGGGTTGTGCATACTGGTATTTTTATCTGTCTGTGACTGTGTGGTTCTGATTGACATGTTACAATTTTTCTGCATGGTCTCTCAAGGCTGACTTTGATAAATTTATGTCATGTAGCTTCTTTTTTAATTGCAGGATTGGTATTTCAATTAAATGCGCAAACTTTGCCTCATAGTCATTTTATTAAATAGTTCACGGGCTGCTGTTTAGTGCAATGTTGTCAGGATCTTTAGATCAAACTTCATTTTTTTTTTCTTTCTGTAGCTTTTTTTTTTTTTTTTTAATGCTTCTGACTGAACTTTGCTTTACACTATATTTTGGGGTGAAAGCTCTACCATAGTTATTGAGATTTCATCAATTTATTGAGATATGCATACCATTCTTGTGTAATTGTTTTACAATCTACATGTCTAAGCTGTAATGTCACTACATATGCATTTGATCTTTTTTTTCCTCTCCCTTTTTTATTTTTTGAATGATTCACTGTCCTTTTTTAAGTTTCTTTAACTCAGTGAACCTCTTCTTCCATCATTTTTTTGGTTGCTATCATTTATTATAATCTATGTCTTTTGTTTATATTTTCAGCAAAAGCTAGCTAAAAGAGAAGTTGGAACCATAGATAGAAGTCAGGACATTGCCCGGTTGCAAGAGTTCTACAAGAGTTATAGAGAGAAGAATAATGTGGAGAAATTACACGAGGAAGAAATGAAGTTGAGGGAATCTGGTGCTTTCAGTCGTGATCTTGGCGAGTATGTTCATTGACTGAAAATGGGTGTAATGCCCATTTAGATCATCCTGTGCTTTCTCTTTCCCTATATCCATGGGGCACCTCCTGCCCACAAAATTAATAAGTTCTAGAATCAAATGATTGACTGACTGTTCATTTTTCATTTCTCGTTGTGATGTTGCATTTTCTTTTTGGGTTATTTTTTGTGGTGAAATTTCTTGCAATAGAATTTACTGAGTTTGAAAATTGAGTTTCATGTCTTTTATGCCTTAGTTAGTATAGCCAGAAAATTAATGATGATGGATTTGTTATTATCTTGAGTTATCCGGTTTTTGGATTATTTTTTGTGATGGATTTCTAGAATCAAATGGTTGACTGACTGTTCATTTTTCATTTCTCATTGTGATATTGCATTTTCTTTTTGGGTTATTTTTTGTGAAATTTCTTGCAATAGAATTTACTGAGTTTGGTAATTGAGTTTCATGTCTTTTATGCCTTAGCTAGTATAGCCAGAAAATTAATGATGATGGATTTGTTATTATCTTGAGTTTAGGCATCCGGTTTTTGGAGTTGAGTTATATTGTTTAATTTTAGTTAGTTTGGATTTTGTAACAAGAATGCTACAAATCATCCCAAAATTGAATTTGAGAGTCTGCTAGATTCTTATTCATATGTAATATGAACATCAAAAGGTTGCTTGAGTGAAATTTACTCCAGTTTCAGCATCCCAAGAACTATCCTCGTGAAAATATACTTACTCTATTAGAGTTACCATTGTTACTATGCAGCTATCCCCCACTGCTGTGTTTAGAGTAACTAATATTACTCAGCTGTTAGAGTTGTATGTAGCTATCTCCTGCTGCTGTGCTTAGATTAACTGATGTTAATCATCTATTTGACTAGTTAGAATTAATTTGTGCAGTTAGGCTTAGCTTGTATTGATGTTAAATATCAGCTATCATATTTACCAAAAAAATAAATAAAAATATCAGCTATCAGCATGTCTAGCTTGTATCACAAGCTTATATTGCTTTTTATATAGTTCATCTCTGTATCAGAGCATTTCAATTTTTCAATGATATCAGTATATAAGTCCATTCAGAATGTCTGTGCTCTCTCTCTTCTGCACTGCTTTATTTCCCTCTCCTTCATTTTCCCTCAATTTCCCTTATGGTATCTGATGGGCTTTAGACTTTAGAGTCTTTTAAGGAGGTGTATAAATGTAAGTATAAGGCGCAAGGATGGAAAATTAGGAGTGCGGAGGGAAAGAACAAATTTTCCTAGGAGTGTGAGTGATGTGAAGTTAGTTAGGGAAAATGCCATGTGGAAAGCAGTGAATGGAGATGGGAAATTGGGAGGTGTGAATGAGGATTCGGTTAGAGGGAACGAAATATAAGGGGATGAAATGGGTGGTATTAAAAGTCTATGTTGAGTATGGTGGGTGTAGTTGCTGAGAAGGGAGTCTTTCAGTAGCTGGAGTTGTGTTACCGAGTCTTGCATTTTTTATCTTTTGCAGCAGTGTGTATTTATCGTGTTCTTGTATTTCTTCATATTCTGAACCGAGACTTGCATTTCAGTTAGTATGGTGTAATTCAATTGTGGTGTTTCGGGTAAATTGGGGTAAATTTTTTGGTTTCTTTTTAATCTAAAATTTCTGGTGCTAACATTTGGTATCATAAGGCCAGGAAGCAGGCCCACATTAGGACAAAGTTCAAACTCCAAGACTATCACAGGCTTTTTAAACTCTAGTTTAAATGCCAGTCTGGTCCTCCTCCTGCGCTTTACTTTTTCAGCAGTTCCAGGTAGGCAGATCATTTTAGCAGTTTCATTAGGACAAAGTTTTGCATAAATGATCTGCCTACCTGAAGCAAAAGTACACCTGGTACTAGAAATAGTATGGTGCTAGTATTTATTATTGCCAGCTGGTCAGTAAGATCCCGAAACCTCTAAATCGGTAGTCTCTTAGTTAATGCATCTGCCAACTCATATCCTGAAGGAACATATGCTGTGGTTATTTAGACCATTATACAACTTTCCTTGATGAAGTGCAAATCTATCTCAAAAGGTTTTGTCCTTTCATGCTAAACTGGATCATGTTCAATGGTAATGACTAGTTTATTGTCACAGCAGTTTTAGAGGAGCTTCATACTTTGTTTGAGGTCATCTAGTATGATCGTCATGATGTGTTTGTGTGTATCAGAATGAATAAGGGCAAATGGTTAAACACTTTAATTTTATCTAGAAGAATATGTTGTGTGATGGAGTTTAGCAAACACACAAACACCATAATGAGTTTATACCTGCTGGAACCATAGATGCTTTTGCCCAATTATTCACACTCGAGTTTGAAATAATTCCCAACTGTTCCACTTTTATTATGTTCTTTCTTTCTTCTGTTGAGAATATTTCATTATTTATAAAAAATAACTGACTAAAACTTCATTCACTGACTTCTTAAATCATTTGTAATATTTTCCGTGGCTTTCAATTTATAGCTGCTAAATTATTTATGCTGGTTATGCTTATTCCGTTCCACATTAAGTCTTTTCTGCTTAATACAGGTTGGAGCGCAAGACTGTGAAGAGGAAAAGGGTTTTTGCTACCTTGAAGGTTTTAGGAACAGTACTTGAGCAGCTGACTAAAGAGATTCCTGATGAGGTTGGGTTTTTGGCTCTTTTAAATGTACTAACTATTAAAGTGTTTCTTGCTTTGCTTGTTATAAAATATGTTTTTTCAGGGGTTGGTTTGGATTTTGAGCAGATTCTCCTTTTTTTGTCATATTGTTTTCTTTTCTTGTTCCTTTTCTTTTTTTATAAATAAAAAGAGAAAATAATGGAGAAATGTGTGGGACAGATCCTTTAGGGGAACTGCTGATAGCTTTGTAAACAAGGTGGTGACTCTTTTGGAGACTTTTTGCTTGTTATTTTCCTTTACTTTGTATTAAGATTGATGATCCCCCTCCCCCCTAGTGCTGCTATTTTTTATTTGTTTCTGTTAAGAAGATCCTACATCTTCTAAATATGTGGTCAACGTACCCTTTTTAATTCCCTCAACGATCCTCCCCCCGGAGCTAACTTTTATGGTTTGAGTTAGGACCAATCATTTTAACATGATATTAGAGCTTATGATAGTGTTTATATTAGGCCACACACAGATGTTCATTCCTGCAAACATCATGCTCCAGTTACCTGTTGTGGGTTGAGTTAGACTCGATCATTCTGACAGTTTCCATCCTCCTTTCTTTCTTATTGTTACTTGTTAGTGTTTCCTTTATCATGATTGTGTATGATCTATTGAAAGTTGGATATTTTGCTGTACCACAGATGACAACTGCTTAGTGTTTTTATAGTTATCAAACTGGGTTTCAGTTGGTCGTGGGGTTTGTGTGTTTTAGCTGATGGGGATTAAGCAGGTTGAGATGAAATCATTCACTTTTGAAATATTTTTTTTGGATGAAATTATTCATGCACCAAAGATTATATTTTAATTGCACTTGATAAATGAAATGCATGTCTTAATATACAAGATCGCTAGTGTTTGCTGTATTGGTATATTTTTGGAGCATAATGCTAGAATTCATTAGATGATTAGTATTGTCGATGTACTTCTGATGCATCTGAGCTGGTTGACTTGGATCGCGCTCAAATTTGGATAGCCACCTCCATATGGGCTTCTGAGCAAGACTCGTCGTGTTGCCATGGACATCAACAGTTTTGGGCTTTTTTAAAGTTTATTCCGTAACTTAGGACAATTAAATAATTGTTAATTATTTTCTTTTTTGTTATTCTTACATTATGTTAGAGTGTGCGTTTTCATTGCTTGTGATTATAGTTATTTACCATTTTTGTTATTTTGTTTTGCCTATTTAAGGGTTGGAGAACACTATTGTTATTAGGTTTTTTTTGGTTAATAAAATTCCGAAAAAGAGAAATAGTTTTTTCTCGCACTTCTTGTGTTCGTTCTTCTTTCTGTTTAGCCAATCGGTTAATGCTCCTGCATTAACTTCCGTTTGGATAATTTTTTGTTTGTATTGCTTTTTATATTTTTTTGCGAGTGTAATTTTGTAGAATATTCTAGAGTCTTTTACTTATTTCTAGCTACTTGTCTCTTTGAGTAGTGTGATGCTTCTTCGGTTACTGTGTATTTTATTTATTACTTCATCTCCTTAACTACCTTGTAATCTGTATATAAAGATCCCTTTGGGTGTCAATCAATGTATGAAAAATACATTTCAGTCTTATTACATCAAATCTTCTTCTTTAGGAGTAAGTTAGAATGATTTTGTAGTTAAAAAGAGTGAGCATCAGAGCGTGTGGGTTAGAACTTGAAGTGTGTTTTATGGTCTTCATTCTGCTATGTTTCTCTTTCAATCAGAAAGTAATAATTTGTGGACATGAGCATTTCTTCAACTTTTTTCTCTTTGTTGCAGCTAAAGCGGGTCATGGACTCAGATTCTGCTATGACAGAGGACCTGATTGCTTACAACATTATCCCCTTAGATTCTTCTTCTTCAACAAATGCTATTATTTCTTTCCCAGAGGTATTTGAGTTTTTTTCTTTAAGATCCCAAATCTTTGTACATTCATGTTTATTTATTACGTAAAAAAATTATTGCTAGGTGCAAGCAGCAGTTTCAGCTTTGAAGTATTTCAGTGGCATGCCGCAGTTGCCTAGGGATTATTTCATTTCTCCTACAAGGAATCCTAACATACTTGATTTTTTGCAATATACTTTTGGATTTCAGGTCTGTATATTTTTTGTCATGTCATGCAAAGATTGGTGTGGTTTTTTCAATCGTTCATAATGTTTTGGCTTCTTGAACTAAGTTTGCTTTATCTCTGATATAGTGAAACCGAATTGTCATGTTTATTAGAACATGTTAGTGTTGGTGGGCTAATCTTAGTATTGGCTTGGTAGTTGTGTGTACAACACTTTTACTGCATTTTTATAGTTCTTTTGCGTACATACACATTTAGGGAGGCCAACAAAATTAAGTTATTACATCCCATGTGCCATTCTCTATTCTGTGTCAATAACAAGTGATTAAGTTACAGGCTTGTCGTGTCCTCCTGTAATTTTTTAAATCATTTTACCTCCCTTTCCTATACCAATTTCTTTTTGTGATTACCAACTAGAGGCACATAAAAAATCCTAAAAAAAATAAAATAAAACTTATAAGCAACCTGGAACAGCATGTATGTCCAAAGAGGAGAACAATAAGAAGCCATAAACATAACAAGTTTAGGGAACACATTTATTGATGTGAGCATTTTTTTTCCGGATCATGCACACACCAAAGGACTGCATAAATTGACTGGTATTTTTCACAATTGTGATTCTTTGTTACCTCACTGATTAATTTGATCTGTTTTATAATTTGATCTTGTTTTATTATTGAAAGCTGTTTGATTCGTTGGTGTTCTTGTCATGTCCTTTCTTCTCTTTTGTCTAATAATAATTTGTTGCTGCCAGAAAGATAATGTAGCTAATCAGCGGGAACACATAGTTCACCTGCTTGCAAATGAGCAGTCTCGGCTTGGAATTCCAGACGAAACTGAGCCTGTAAGTCATCGGTTCTTTGCTTTATTGCATTGAAGCTTGATTAAATTGTCAGTCAGGTAATCTCATGATGAATATGACAAGTTTCTTGTGGAGTGTTTTATTTGCATATGCTATATCATTTACTGAGTGAAATGAGGAAAGTAGATATTCACGATTTAGAAAATGTGGGGTGTGGGCTAGGATGTTCTGTTATGCTCTAGGCTGTAGCAAAATTGTTTTCATTTATTGACTGACAAAGTGGATGTATGCTACGAGAAGAATGCTGAAAAGAAGATGCAAAAGTCTGACTGTTTTGGCCATGTTTTGAAAAGAATTTTCCTTTCAACATTTTCATGGTGTTTAGCACATTGGTGTTATGGTGTATTAATGGGTGTCTGTGTGTTCCGTTTGAGATTTTCTGAGGATATCTCTGGCATTGTATTTTTCCCCTTTCCTAATAGATTATTTCTATCCCAATAAGAAAACCTATTATGTTGTTTATTGAATAATACCATTTCGATGTTATAGTACATCAATGGTGCGTGCAATGTCCTCCTCCTCTCCTTCTGATTGAAAATGGTTACAAGGAGATACTTCTACTTGCATAGAGTTTCAATTACAGTGTGTTTTAGTGATTAAAATTCTAGTTGTTTAATTACACTTCATCACTTCTTGAAAAAGACTACTAGTTCTCTCTCTCACTGACACATACACTTTGTTTCCAGAAATTGGATGAAGCGACTGTGCAGAAAATATTTGTCAAGTCCCTTGAGAATTACATAAACTGGTGTAACTACTTATGCATTCAGCCTGTTTGGAGCAGGTACTAATACCGTCCTTCTTTTGTTTGAAAACTGATTGATTTTTTGTGATCTATGTTTGCTGACTGTTAGAGATATACACCATGAGTGCTTTAGCACACTATTGGTTGCAGCAGTTAGTTCAGTAGAGTTTGTTTGTAATAGAAGAATAGAAAATTCTGATTCACTCAAAATACACTATTTCTCAATTCTCACCATAATGGACTTGTTGCATTCTTAATAGTTAGGTTGTGTTCATTGGTTGCAATTGTGGGATTGAATCCCCGGTCACATCAACTCTTAGACTCAAGAAGTGTGGCGACTAGGATCTGAACTTTCCAACATAAAGAAAGTCATGTGATTCATCTCCTCATGTAGTGGTAGTCATTGGTGGCATATTGCCTAGAATTGTCATCCTTATTAATTGGCAGAAGTTCTCAATTGGATCGGATTAGAAATCCATTTGTTGATTTGGTATGGTTAAAGATTCGATCATGAGCGATAGTTCCAAGGACACTGCTTTCACTGGAACCAGTTCCATTTTTCCTTCTCTTAATCAAAGGAAAGGAAAGCGAAAATTTGATGTAGATGATGGTGTTTAGTCAATTCCCTAATCTCCATTGGTTTTCCTGTTTCCTACGGGAACATTTGGTTGACACCTTGGTCCTCCATCAATAGTCAACTTGATCCCTATGCTATAAGTGAAATTGAGTCTCTGTTGCTTGCTCCTAAGCAAAGTCTCTACGATATTGCAGTGTTCGCTCAGGATTTGTAAAAGATTAGCACAAAGCCAGCTCGGGTGGGCACCGGGGCTGCAGAGCGTGGTGGAATGTTACGATCCTACTCTAAGGTATGGGACTTGGAGTCCCACATTGGAAACATAAGGTTCTGGTGTGGGTTTTATATGGAGTTTGTGCTCTCCTACCTCATGGCTAGCTTTTGGGGTGAAACTTTCCCAAGGTTCGTATTACATTCTCAGTAAATATCAACCTGCTGAATCCATGGGTCCTAGGTGACAAAAGAAAGAGGAACTCATCTTTTTTCTTTTTTGATTACCTTCCTCGGGTATGTATAAGACCGAATCCATTCGATTTTGAATTTTCAAAAGGATTACTAATCCTTAACTTTTTGAGGAATCTTCACTAGTGGTGTGAATGATTGATTTTTTTCATTCTTTATGATTTGCTCCTACGGATCCGAGGTCGAAAAAGTTGAGAAATAGAACCATCTGATTTGATTCGTTCTCAATAGCCACGAGATGCTCCTATTATGCTCGTATTCTCTGAAGGATGAGAACCAACTACGTAGCATCTACATCGAGAATTCAAGTATTGTCTACGTCATTAGTCCGATCCTTTGTAGGAACTATCCATAATAACGAACTTGCAAAATAAATCTTTTTTTCATAAAGGGATTCGTTGTTCCTGACTCTGCATCACCTTAATTGTTATTTGAACAAGTAAAGTGATGCTTCGGAGCGTGGTGGAATGTTACGATCCTACTCTAAGGAATGAGACTTGGAGTCCTACATCAGAAACATAAGGTTCTGGTGTGGGGTTTATATGGACTTTGGGCTCTCCTACCTCATGGGCTAGCTTTTGGGGTGAAACTTTCCCAAGGCTCGTATTACATTCTCAGTAAATGTTGCATTGAAGCCTTCGGATTCCTAATCAGTGGCCTCCAATCTTAGTGTTTTATCTTCATCGTTGGCGTTGCCAGCTCAGCCTTCAAGAAGTAATTCTGATAGCTCCGTGGTCCTTGCTTCATAGAATTACAACTGTTTCAACTCTCCTTAGGAGCAGAAATCTGAGTGTCAACAACATTTTTTGTTTGCTGCAAATATCTATACCTGTGTGTTTTGTCCACCTAGCAGTCACGTTCTGTCACACACAACTAGAGAAGAGAATTGGCAGACAAGAGATGAGGCGCTTGAGGGTGGGTATGGTGGGCTGTCAATGTGGGCCTGCATGCAATGGGCTGAATAGGGAAAGTTGCTCTAGATTTGGGTCACCGTCCTTAGGCAGTGGTGGCAGAGTGAGGAGCAGAGACGGTCAGAAGGATGACACTGCCAAAGATTCCGGAAACCAGAGTGGGAACACCACATCAGGGAAAATTTTGTCACTTGCTAGCAATGGGTCCACCAGGTAAGCACTAAATAGGGTTGTCTATCATCAGGTTCTAGATAATATATTAAGTGAGGAGGAAATAGAGAAATTTGGTGAAATGACTACACAATTTAGACTAGATTGTAAAAAAAGAAGGAATGAATACAGACATTATGGTTAAGTAAACAAGGCAGCTGATTACATTAAAGATACTCATTTGTATAGGTCTGGTGGTGTTGCACTTCAGGATGCAACTAGTTATCAGCTACAGGGTCAACAAAGTTTGTCAGTTCATGTCTTAGACATTAATGGATCGCAGGAATGCTGTTGTACACATCCTGCAGAAACAAAAGGGCACTCTAATCTATGCTCTCCTTGTCCAACCTGCTCAGCATGACAATTGCCTCTCCATTAGAGCCTTTTGTGATGCTAAACGGGCATGAGATCCAGATGATTGTTGGTACACCTTTGGTTCCTGTGTTTACTTGGGTCCAGACTTGATTTCTTGGCAGTCTCAGAAGCAAGTTTGGTACAGCACTGAAGCTGAGTACAGTCTGCTTCGGAACTTCTCTGGATTCAGGCCCTTCCACTGAATTGCAGATACCATTTTCTACTCCTGTAACCTACTGTGCTAACCTCAGCGCACTCTCACGATCCAGTTCTTTACTCTTGTACTATCATATGGAATTGGGCATTTTCTTTGTTTGGGAGAATGTCATCAGCGAAAGCCTTATTGTGGCTCATATTTTTGCTGAAGGCCAGATAGCTGATGTGCTCACTAAGGCTCAGGCTCTCTAAGTTTAGATTCTGCAGTTTAAGGGACAAACTCGGTGTTTGATCACTTTCTTCATCCACTCTGATTTGGTGGGTGGGTGCCGTTAGAGATATACACCATTTGTGCTTTAGCTCACTAATGGCTGCAGTAGTTAGTTCAGTAGAGTTTGTTTGTAACAGAATCTGTTGTACTGTCAGTTGAGACAGTTGTCATCAACTGTCTTAACAAACTATATATTATTCAACAATAGGGTCAATTGAAGAATAGAAAATTGAGGTTTACAGAAAACACACTGTTTCTCTCTACTCTCTCTCTCTGCATCACTTTCTTTTGTTTTCTTCCATTTGCTCTGGTTTTCTCACTTTATAGCCTGACATTAAAGGAGCTATAATGGTTTTGTGCAGTTTGGAGGCTGTTAGTAAAGAGAAGAAATTGCTATATGTTTCTTTATACTTTCTAATATGGGGTGAAGCTTCAAATGTCAGGTTTCTACCAGAATGCTTGTGCTACATATTCCATCATGTAAGTTAATTGAACAGAGTCTGAGTCATAGTTCTTTTTGTTTTGGTCGGTAAAGTTTTTGGTTGTTAATTTGCTGCATTAGTATTCGTAACCTTGGCATCTAATGGGCTTTTTTTTTTTTTAAATTAACTTAACACTTTCAATTAGATTTTTAGTTAAAAAGAAGATATGAAGAGTCCCTTATTATTGATATTAAACTGATCCACTGTCTGCAATATTTGTGCCAGCTTCAAGGTTATTGAATCTCAATTCAATCATGAATAGTAAAATCATAAGATTTAGAAACTTTTAGGAAAATAGCTTAAAATATACAATATAAATGATGTTTTGAATTTATAAGCTAAAAAGAACACAGCACGTTAGGCTACTTTGAAAAAAAAAAAAAAACACACCAGAGATGCTGGAAAAAAAAAGAATAGTGACTACTCTGAAATCGTGATGACATGAACAGAACAGAGACCACAGGAAGGGTTGTGCTGTCGTGTGAAAGGAGGCTTGGCTGGGGACAATACTGGATTGCTCTGGGTTGTGGATAGTGGCTGGAATAGGAGGGGGTCAGCTTTTGTTGCGTATTTCAGTGTCAACTCTCCAATATGACTATGAAAGAAAGATGTGTTTAGTCTTAAATTAGAAACACCAGGGGTTTCTTATGTAAACAAGGGGAAATATAAATAATACCCGCAAAATGGCTTCAATAATGCACAAAAAAGGTGGCTAAATTGGGGATTTCTCCCTATAAAGAATAGCAGCCGAAGAGCCGCGATTTTCTTGCTACTCTGGCTATTTCAAAATACTCCACCACAGTGAATGGATAGCGGTCTGAGGGTGCTCCGTGATAGCAGTATTGTAGCCTGCTGTTGATAACTACAAATAGAATAACTTTAGGTCGCCAAACAAGTATAAAAGTAGCAAATATAAGCAGGCACTAGATTTTGGCTAAGTAGCTAAGTAATTCAAACCACATAATGGAAGGCAAAAAGGATAACAGCAGGGGAGATCAGTACCAAAACAGAGCATACTAGAGGGAGAGAAAGGATTACTCAGAATATAATAATGAAGTGGCTTGATGCAATAAATTCTGGGAATTTAGTGGCGGAATTTGTCATGACTGACAGGAAGGGAAAAGACACTGGAAATTAAGGTAGGGTGATACAGTATGTCAAACAAGAGTTTCATATTTTAGGGAACCAGGCAGCGGAATAGTAACGGGATTGATCATGGAGGTTGGTAGTGTCCTAATACCATGTGGAAATTATCAGGTTTAATTAAGAAAAGGGAAACAAGGAGAGTACAGACTCTGACAATCGATAGAGTGTATCATGATGTGATACAAAATACTAACCTAGCAGTCCTATATATACGGACTCTTAATCAGTTAATCCTAATTAAATAAGGAAATAAATAACTTCATGAAGATAAGATAAAATTCGTAAAAATAAGATAAAGTTCCTGAAAATAAGGTTACTCAATTATCCGTATATCCTAATCTATAGTGCATGGTTCCCTGCCTCTAAAATATTTTGTAGGTATTCTAATAGATCCATTAAAATTTGAGGGGTTTGTTTCTCGACAGTTTTTTTTTTTTTTTTTATAATTATTATGCAATACATATAATCCTTTTTCATGCCTGAATTTTTTATTTTTAATTTATCTCTTGCTTTTATTTTTTTTCCTTCAATGTTGTCTATGACTTCTCTATTTTTTGCTCCCCCACGTCAATGTCTTGTGAAAATATGATATGCAGATGGCTAGAGAGATGGATGAGATCTTAAGACAGCAGATTGCACAGCCAGCTAATAGTTGCACTTCCGAGAATGGTGTCTCATTTCTTGATCATGTTATTTTTCCTCTATATGAAATTGTTGCTGCAGTAAGTTTCAGAATATTTTATTAGACTTTACAATTTAGAAAGGTGAAAAAGCTCTTTACATCAAGAGTAGATGATGACCACAAATTTTTTTGGTATAAACTGTCCGGTATCTGATCGCCAATGGGCGTCGACTAATCCGGATGTGTTGATGAGATAAACGAGGAAATCTTATATTTTTTAAGTAAAATTGGCTAACAAATCCAAGAAATATAGACAAATTATAAACATGTACACGCTGAGTCTTAGCGTGTTTGGATTGCCTGTTCTTTGTTTTCCTTTTCAAAAAATAAAAATAAAAATAGAAAACAGGGTTGCAAATGTGTTAGGTCAGGTAATAAGTTTTACATGGACTTTCAGGAAGCTGCAAACAATGATAATGGGAAGGCACCTCATTCTTCCTGGAGAAATTATGATGATTTTAATGAGTATTTCTGGTAATAATTCTTCGTTTAAAATCTCTGATTATTTAAATTATTTCTTATTCATGTGTGAACCTCTCCCCCCCCTAAACAAAAATTGTGTTAGGTCACTCCATTGCTTTGAGCTTAGTTGGCCGTGGCGCAGAAGTTCTTCATTTTTCCAAAAGCCGCAATCGAGAACAAAGGTTTATCTCATTTTAGTTATGTTTGATTCCCTTCTGATAACATCATGCAGCTTCTTTTTATTTCATTACTGTCTTGGATATTGAGTATTTACATGCATTTTGGTAGCATTAAGAGAGCGTTTGGTTGAGGAGAATTTTTTTTTATCCGGAAATCACGATTTCAGGAAATATGATGGGAAAGTGAGTTTTTCGGGAATGTTATCAAAAAGTTGTTTGGTAGGCCAAAATATTCTCGAGTGTTGGGTTATTTTTCCTGATACTATGTTTGTTTAATTTTGTTTGAAAAACTAATCCATATTTTTCCGTTGTCTGGGGTTCCTGAAATACCACCATTTGGATGGTACTTATCGGTTTAGAAATACACACAAAAAATGGAATCCTGGGAAAATAACTTTCCCGGGAAAATTTTCTGCAATGTGCTACCAAACATGGGATTCTAGGAAACCTACCCTCACTTTCCCAGGCATCTAAAAATAATCCTCCTACCAAACATCCCCTAAAAGACAGGGGAATTAAAACATTTAACTGCCGAATTAAGAAAAAAATTGCTGCCTGCTCGTATTCTTATTTCTCAATAGATTTCTGTTTGTAATGAAGTGTTGATTTCTAGGGCTTGGGTAAGGGTGTTTAAAGAACAAATGTTTCATGGTATGGGATTGAGGAAACTTGTATTATAAGGCTCTCTGTAAAGAATCAATTCAACCCAAAACCTAAGGTGTTGGGTGATGGTCTTTTTAATGGTTTATATTATTCTCTAACATAGCCCATCACACAAGAGCCATTTGGGCTTGAAGTGTGGATATTACATTGCCAATTTTTTTTTTTTTATTGGTTTACCTTATGCTTATTTAATTCCACAAGTGGGAGGAGGTGAGCATCGAACCCATGACCTTATGGTCACTCAAGCTCTTATATCATGTAAAGAATCAATTCAACCCAAAACCTTAAGGTGTTGGGTGATGGCCTTTTTAATGGTTTATATTACGTAGCTCTGAGAGCCCATTTGTGATTGAGCTTAATTTCTTATTCAGTGCTTGATAATTTGATATTTTTTAGGTTGAAATCCTTGGTTAATTTTGTATTTTTTCTGTACAATGCAGAAAATGCTTGGCAGAAGTCAGCATCAAGGAAAAACATCTTTTGTGGAACATCGAACTTTTTTCCATCTTTATCATAGCTTCCATCGACTGTGGATATTTCTTTTCATGATGTTTCAGGTTTATGCATGCATTTGTTTTTCCATAGTCATGACCTATATACTATTTTTAACTGTGAATTTTTCTTATTCACTTATATTTCTATTTATGTATTCTTAATTGGTATTTAGTTTATTCGATACTTATTTTTGCAATATAATGATTTTCATTTTATTCTAAATTTTCAGGGTCTAACCATTATTGCTTTCAACAATGGACATCTGAATGCCAAGACTTTGCGAGAGGTTCTTAGTCTTGGACCTACATTCGTTGTGATGAAGTTATTTGAGAGTATGTGTTTCGGTTGTGCAGTTATGCTATATCTTTCGTCATGAGATTTGCTACTTGTTTTGAATGTCTTCCAAGGATACAATAACTTTTTATTGATATTAATTTATTTTCTTCCTGCCATCCAGTATCTTTTTTACGTTTTAGTTTCTTTTTTTAGGTGTCATGGATGATTTTGTGACCTTTTGTCGCCAGTATTATATTTTCTTGCCAGCATCTAGTATATTTTTTCATGTTTTCATTTCTTTCTTAGGTGTCCTAGACATTTTCATGATGTATGGTGCATATTCAACAACAAGGCGCTTAGCTATCTCCCGAATTTTTCTACGATTTCTTTGGTTTAGCGCTGCTTCAGTTTTCATAACATTCCTTTATGTGTAAGTATGCCCCCAATTATGATAATTTTATTCTTATATTCTCAGCTCCTTGTTGTTTTCTCTATTTGTTTTGATTTTTTCTAGTATGTATTAAGTGATTTTACTTTTCCAACTGTTTGTACATGGCTGCAGAAAAGCACTCCAGGAAGAGAGTAAAAGAAATGCAAATTCAGTTATTTTCAGATTGTATGTGATTGTCATAGGGATTTATGCTGGTGTCCAATTTCTGATTAGTTTTCTCATGCGGATACCTGCATGTCATCGTCTAACAAATCAATGTGATCGTTGGCCTTTAATTCGCTTTGTCAAGTGGATGCGTCAGGTTTATGTCTTTAGCTGCATTAACTGTTATGTTAGTTTATCTTATTTATCTTGGAGTTTTGGTGACTGATTGGTTTGCTTTTATTGTCTTTTTTCTGTTGATTGATGAAGGAACGGCATTATGTTGGACGAGGAATGTATGAGAGGAGTACGGATTTCATAAAGTATGAACTAGATGTTGTCTTTTAGCTATTTTTTTAACTTGTAATACATGTTATAGAAAAGCTAGGATTTTTGCTTCCCCACCCTCTACATATTAAATAATGTTTTTAATACAAATGTTTCTTGAAAAAGATATTACTGATATATAAGTGGCGTATTTTCCTTAATTAATTTTCCTTAATATATTTCTATTACTGATATAGAAAGCTGAAGTTCTTGTTTGGTTGGACGGATTAGTTTGATACTTTGTTCCTTTTCTCAGGTATATGCTGTTTTGGCTTGTAATTTTGAGTGGAAAATTTTCGTTTGCTTACTTTCTTCAGGTTAGTGATACATTCATTGCTGTTTCCTTGAGTTGCTATATAGTAGATACACGTTTGGAAGTTTACATCCATTTGTTTGTGTGTGTATGAAGGTACAAATTCATACTGATATGCTTATATGCATATATGTTTGTCTTATTTGTGTGGTTTGTAGATCAAGCCACTCGTGGATCCAACAAGGGATATTATAAAAGAGAATAATATAATTTACACTTGGCATGATTTTGTCTCTAAAAGTAAGCACCGGTCTTATTAATTTTGTGGTTATGACTTATGCCTTTGTCAATTCTTGCTTGATACTATTGGTTATTAACGTGACTTTATTTTGCAGATAATCATAATGCTTTGACAATTGTAAGCATATGGGCTCCAGTGTTTGCTGTAAGTGCATTGCCATTATTTGCTTACTCCCCCCTTCCTTTTCTTGATTAAATTTCAGTTAATCTTGTAAACTAGTCATAAGGATGGAATTTGGAATACAATTGCATTTTTTCAAATAATGTCAATTAAGTGGAGGATTTCTCGTCCCTGGCTGTTGTACTTCCATCTTTCTCTTCAATGAGTTTTCATTTCTCATGTGTAAAATTTTTCCGTTCTAGAGGTTCTTGAAGATTGAAGTAAAGTTGCATGGATATTTATTTAGTATTTCTTCGTGGTAATGCTTATTTGATATTGCTGGAACCAATGTCCGCATAGGCAGTGTTACGGCGTGTTTGGATTAGCATCGTTTTGCATTAAAATGCTCTTTCTTGAGATGTTTGAAAAAAGCCTTTTTGCAAACAAAAATCTATTTAAACACACATTTAGTTCTTGTAATTTGAATAAATATTTTATCTTCAAGAGGTGCTGGACTGATATTCAGTTCTACCATTTTCTGCACTGAGGGAGGTATATTTCCTGGTTTAGTAGTTAATAAATAATATAGAAGCTTTTAGGTGATTGACAAAACATATAATAGTCTCCTTTTTTGGTAATGAACTGATTTCTAAAAAAATGTGTTTCCCTGTTCCATAATTTATAATTATTTCCTTTACTTCAACCGTTACGCATTAATTTTTTTTTTCTCCATTCTCTTCCTTTTTGGGACGTGTTTTGGTTGCCATATTCAATTTGCTAATTCCCATTCTTTCAGATTTATCTTCTGGATATTTATATTTTTTACACACTTGTATCGGCTGTCTGGGGATTCTTGCTTGGGGCAAGAGATCGTCTGGGAGAGGTATGTGGTGTTTTTTTCTGTTGTTGTAGTGACTGGCCAACTGTAAATCCTTTTGATAATATGCTCTGTTATTATTAATATCTTTTACCTGTTGCTTGTTTTGTCCTACTATACATGTTTTGATATGAAATTGGTTGGTATGATTTTTTTCTTGCCTGTATCTGGTCACCAGATTAGGTCACTGGAAGCAGTGCACAAACTTTTTGAGCAGTTTCCTGGAGCTTTTATGGACACTCTTCATGTTCCTCTACCCAACAGGTGCTGCTTGTGAAATTTGCTTTTTTCCTGTTTTGCTTGTGATTTTCATTCTGTACATGTTTCTCTGTTCTTTCAGTTTTCCCCTTTGAATTGTGGTGTTGTTTATATTAGTTTATTTAGTTTTTCTCAATATTATTTTTTCAGGAACTCCCGCCAGCCATCTGCTCAGGTCAGCCTTTTGCTATGGAGAAAGGAAAAAATAAATTAGTTTAAATTGATATGATTGTTTGCTGGATAACTAACATCATCACATTAACTGTGTAATAGCTCCTGAATAACAAACTTATTCATATTGATGGGAAGGCTATATAGTACACTGGTCACATGTTGGCTGAATCTTTTTTTTAAGTTGAGGAAATATTTACTTATCCAATTACCCTTCATCTGAAGGTTGTTGAGAAGAAAAAGGTCGATGCTGCCCGGTTCTCCCCCTTTTGGAATGAGATCATAAAAAATCTGAGGGAGGAAGATTATATAACCAACTTGTTAGTCATGGAAGCTGCTATATATTTTTCTTATCTTTATTTATTTTTTTTGTTTCCTTTCTTATCTGATACATGCATTGTAATGTTTTCCTTGCTTGTAGCGAAATGGAGTTGCTTTTAATGCCAAGAAATTATGGGGATCTACCTATGATTCAATGGCCACTTTTTCTGCTTGCAAGCAAGGTAGTTCAGATATTTTAACCACAGTTGTCAAATTGTGAATTAGGTCATTTTTTAGTCTTTAATTGACTACACCGATATATATATATATATATATATATATTTTAATTTTATGTTCTATTTTAGAATATCTAGTTTATATCTCATAATATCTTTATTGTATCAAGAGTATCTTACATTATTTGATTAAAATTAGTAGTCTAGTACTTGCGTTAATACATGTTAATGCTTTGTTTTTGTGTCACATTATACTAAACCCTAGCATTTTAATTTCCTCTTATTCTGAGTCTTTGTTCTCTCCTTTTCTCCTTTCCGTACCTAAATCTTATATTTTTAACTTTAAAATTCTGTATAATTGTTAGGGTCAGAGAAAATTAATTAGTTAGGACAGTTAGATTAGTTAATTCGTTAAGATAGTTATGGTAGTTAGAGGGGAATGGGGTTTGAGCGGGAAGGATTGTTAAAATAATAAGAAAAAGACAGACGTGAAAGGCAGATACTGATTTTGTGTAAACGGAGTCTATAGACTCTGTAGAAAAGGGGAAACCCTTGTGAAGGGGATCATTTCGTTGTTTCTTTGTTGTGATTTAGTAATTCAATTCAACAATATAAAGGTCTTGTTTTTCTTTCAGTTTTCTCTGTTTGTCGACACTTTCTAAAGATTAGAACCCATAATAAAGCATTTTATAATTGTTTTCAAAACACAATTTTAATATTATGACATGGATACTGTTGAATCTACTTAAATGCTTACTGCAATGACTTCTTAGAATATACGTATATAAAAGTATGATATTAGCTTTTAAAGATCCGTGGTTTCTAGAGAAGGGGAGAGTTCAATCCACTTAAAATCGGGCTAAAAGCAAAGTGTATCACCCTATAAGATACTCAGATTAAATGTTTTGGCAGTTGTGGACCCTTCAAAATTTTTGCAAAGAAAAGCCCTACTTCCCCAGTTGGGTTTATTAGAGAATAATATAAACCATTAAAAAAACCTTCACCAACACCTTAAGGTTTTGAATTGAAGTGAGAATAATATAAACCATTAAAAAGCCTTCACCCAACACCTTAAAGTTTTGGGTTGAAGTGGTTCTTTACATGGTATCAAAGCTTTAGTAACCATAAGATTACGAGTTCGATCCTCACCGCCCCCTACTTGTGGAAGTAAATAAGTATAAGGGAAACCAATCAAAAAAATTGGGTCCATGCAATATCCATGCTTCAAGCCCAAAGGACTTTTGCGTGAGGGGGTGTGTTAGAGAATAATATCAACATCAAGATCAACATCACCTTTATCCCAAATTAATTGGGATCGGTGGTAGATGAACCCACATGAAAGATGTAAAATGGTTGAAAAAGATAAAATAAAAATAAAAAAAATAAAAACATAATAATAATAATAATAATATATATATATATATATATATATAAATATAAAAGTAAAAAAGAAAGGGC
Organism: Gastrolobium villosum; assembly: GCA_032173675.1. Lineage (NCBI taxonomy): Eukaryota > Viridiplantae > Streptophyta > Magnoliopsida > Fabales > Fabaceae > Gastrolobium > Gastrolobium villosum. The sequence continues at coordinate 109,772 of JAVKPL010001674.1, forward strand.
AAAACAAGTGGGGGAAATGAAGGGGAAAAGGACTAAAAAGGGACCATCTGGAACATAGGAATAACAACGGGTCTAACCCTCCACTATACTTATAGCTTTTCTCCATTCCGTTCTAAGACATACCGTCCGCCAATCTATATCCCACTCCATTAAATCTTGTTTTACTACCTTCCCCCAAGTAAGTTTCGGCCGACCTCTGCCTCTTTTTGTGTTGAGCTCTTGGTAACAAACTTCTGTTCTTACAGGAGCATCCAGAAGCCTTTTCATCATGTGCCCAAACCACCTCAATCTATGTTCTCTCATCTTCTCGGCTACCGGTACTACTCCGACCTTTCGTCGAATATCTTCATTTCTTATCTTATACATTCTTGTGTAACCACACATCCACCTTAACATCCTCATCTCTGCTACTCCTATCTTATGCTCATGTTGCCTATGTGCTGGCCAGCATTCCGCTCAATATAGCATTGCCGGTCTTACTGCCGTGTTAGAGAATAATATAAACCATTAAAAAGACCTTTACCCAACGTCTTAAGGTTTTGGGTTGAAGTGATTCTTTACAGGGCCGTATAGGACTGTCTGATGTGGGTGTAATCTGGCTGGTGCACAAGGAAATACATTCATTTGGATCATCCCTCAACTCTAGCACTAGTCATGCCATCCAAGATTTGTATTGACGATATGAATTGATACTTTCTATAATCTAATTAAATTGTAAAAAATTGTACAGTGCTGATGATCTAATTTCATGATGATATACGATATGAATTGATGCTTGTTTTATGTTTTCTTTTTGTTATGATTCATTGATTAGTTCTTGTGTATGATTATGTAGATATTTTTGGCTAGGGATATTGCTGTTGAGAGTAGAGATACTCAAGATGAGCTTTGGGATAGGATTTCACGAGATGACCATATGAAATATGCTGTTCAAGAGTGTTACCATGCTATTAAACTCATTTTGACAGAAATATTAGATGATGTGGGAAGGATGTGGTAAGTATTGGTTGTAATGCTGAAGTAGATTGGATCGTGTTTTCTGTATTTGATGAACTTTATTTTTTGTAATTGATTATTTGCTTCTTGTTTGTCTGTAATTGTTGCCACTGGACCAGGGTTGAAAGGATATATGATGATATTAATGCAAGTATCACAAAGAAGAGTATTCATGTGGACTTCCAACTAAATAAGTTGGCTCTTGTGATATCAAGAGTAACTGCATTGATGGGGATTCTGGTATGTATCTAATCTTTTAATTTCTTGTTTTATTTTAGAAATGTTTGCTTGTCTGTTTCTGTTCAGTATAGTGTTAATTTGAAGTATACTCCATGTAGTCAATCCCACCTAGTGGGAAAAGTCTATTTATTGTTGATTAATTGCTTTGTATTAGTGTTTGGTCAGTGAGGGAGAGAAAGTGAGAGAAAATGAGATAGATCCATTTAGTATAGATTTCAGATACAATGAACAGTTACACTGAAGCTCTATTTGTATAGCTGAAGTCTGACTCAAATCTGAGCCAGCTTCTAACTAAAGCTATAACAAACTAACAGATCTATCTAGGCGGTAATCCTATACAACCAGTAGTACAAAAATGAATAACCAGAAACCAGAAAATGAAATAAAACAAATTGAAGTATAAGCTACAGAAACTATCTCTAGTATCCTCCCGCAAACTCACGAGTCTTGAGAGGCTGAGAAATGACATCCAAGATGGATCGTAATTCAACAAATCGAATTGGAGATAATGCTTTGGTGATAGTATCTGTTATCTGATCTGAAGCTGGGATATAGGAGACAATTAACCCCTAGTTGATGACTCTCACTCAAAAAAGATATCCAATTCCGTATGTTTCTAACGGGCATGAGGAATCAGATTGTGTGACAAAGCAACAGTGCTCAGATTATCACAAAGAACGAATTGGGTGGACAAAGGAACCTGGAGTTCTCAAAGGAGGGATCGAACCTACAGGATCTCAGCGCAAGTAACAACCAAGCTTCAATGTTAGACTGCAGTGCTGGAACGAGCAAAAAGAGTCTGCTTTTTCAACCACCAAGACGCAAGATTTGGCCCCTTAAACAAGCAGGAACCTGAGAATAGTTATGCGGGCATCTCAAAGGGCTGTGAGGGACAAGGGATTAGTACGGGGAGCAGCCTGAAGAACAATTCCAAAGGAAACAATCCCTCTCAAGTACCTCAAAATTCTTTTGACAGTGAGCCAATGTTTGTCTAGAGGTTGAGCCATAAATTGGCAAACCTTTTTATCTGCATAACTATTCTTAGGTCCTTACGTAGATTTTGTTGGGGCTGGTCCCCATAGGATACTATAAATCAGCTCAAAGGGGGAATTATAAATAGTCATTGAATGGGAAGAAGAAAGTCTGTGAGCTTTACCAAGACAACATGAAGGGCAAAAGTCCAATCATGGGTATCTTACATGAGTTGAGTATATTTTTGAGAGCTATATGGTGTGGATGTCCTAAGTGACAATGCCAAAGGAATATGCTGTATCAGATATTACATTAGGTTGATTACATGAGTTGAATTGAGTAGTATTATAGCTAGACAACACTGGAACAGAAGGTACATTTGAGGATGACCTAATTATAAAGCTGAAGAAGACTTGGCACGAGTTACACCTTGAGGAAGTTTAATACTTGAGAAACAATAAAGCCCATCCTTGCGCAGAATGCCTTACGGGAGTGTTCTATGAGACTCCTGCGATTTAGGAAAGCATTTAGTGGATGAACCCAAAATAGACATGGTTATCTCTTGCAAACTTACTTATACAGCAAACTTTTCATGATTGAAGGAACTTGGAGTAGATTTTTAAGGTTCAGTTATGTTTTACAATCTTAAGGAGATAATAATTTGGAAGAACCAAAAGCAAGAATTGGAAAACCTTGGCTGTTACCAATGAGAACTTGATCTGCTCTTGATAGTTGCTGACCTTGAAGGAGATTCATTGGATTTGCGGTGACATGATGACTTGTACTAGAGTCAAGTTCCATTCGATGGAAGGTGCATCGATGGGTGTGGTAATAGTAGGTTAAACAGCAATCATCGCTTGTGGAACTTGATTTACAGAGGGTTGTTGTGGCTGTCGTATGTATTGGTAAGGTCTCTATTGCAGCTGGGGCGTGAAAAATTGTGTATTGTTGGGAGCTGTTTGAGGTGGAAGAGTTGGCACAAAATTTTCATCAAAACTGTACCAACATGTTTGGACATCATGTCCAAATTTGTAACACAGTTGACAATACACATTTGATTGAGTTCCATTCCCTCTCCCTCTGTTGCTATGACCTCTAGATGTACCTCTGACTCTATTTGCAGCATTTGAGGAGCTAGGGTCATGATAACTAGGTGACTGGTTCATGTTTTGTTCATTGTTCTGTAAATTAGAAGCAAACAGAGCTTTTTTGTTGTGTTTGGTTCTACGTCTGAGTAAGGTTCAAAAGGTTGGGTCACCAAGTAATGATTCACTTTCCTTCGGTAGCAGCTGCTCATGCGCCATTAGCTCAATTGCAAGATCATGCATACCATAGGCCTTCTCGCTGCCATGAATGCTTAGAATAAAGGAATTACATTTAGAAAAACCTTCAAGAATGTACTGTATCTGCTCCTCTTTTGGCGTTGGATTTCGGATCGCTTTTAGCGAGTTACAGAGTGTATTGATCCTTGACAAGTATTCTAGAATCGATTTGGAGCTTTTCTCGATCGAACAAAATTTAGATTTTATCCCAAGCTTCATGCAAATGCCTTACTCCCAGTATTTTGGTCACCACTGACTCAGCATTTGTCAACAACAGCTAGGTGAGTTACATCTGGTCCTGGGTAAGCCATTCGACAGACTCTGGATTGAGCGTTCATTATCGCTATCTTCGTCAGAGAGAAACTTAAATGGAATCAGTGGAGCTGATGTGAGGTTATGATTGGTTCAACTATTTGATTCCAAAACAAATAGTTATATTCAGGGACTGGTAGTAGAACTGTGCTGGAGCTTTGTTCTCCATTGGTGCACTGCGTGAGTTGCTGTTGCATTTTTCGAGACAAAGATGTTGCGGAGGCCATGAGTGGAAGAAGAAATGGTTCAGGCCTTTAATAAGAAAGCTCTGATACTATATTAGTGTTTGGCGAGTGAGAGAAAGTGAGACAAAATGAGAGAGATCCATTATGAATATAGATTTCAGATACAATGAATAGTTACACTGAAGCTATATTTGTAAAGCTGAAGTCTGACTCAAATCTGAATCAGCTTCTAACTAAACCTATAACTAACTATCAGGCCTATCAAGGCAGTAATCCTATACAACTAGTAGTATGGTAACAAATAACCAGAAAGCAGAAAATGATATAAAAACAAGCTTAACTACAAGGTATATAAGCTATCTCTAGTAATTTGATTTGTTTTTTCTTGTATATGAATTTTGGCTATGCATATCAATATATTTCTCTTTTCAATTTGGTGCCTTTTATGTGGTAGTTTAATTAACATTTGAAGTTTGAACTTATCATTTTGTTGACATTTTATAGAAAGAGGCTGAAACACCTGAACTGGAAAGAGGCGCAGTTAGGGCTGTTCAGGATCTGTATGATGTTGTGCGACATGATGTACTTACAATAAATTTGAGGTTTGTCATAGTTGCTGTTGTATGGTTTTTCATTTCTTCTCCCCTCGTTTCATTAGCTGTTATATTAATATTGATTTTCTTTTTTATCTAGGGAGAACTATGACACATGGAGTTTACTGACCAAAGCTAGGGATGAAGGGCATTTGTTTGAAAAGTTGAAATGGCCAAAGAATACGGACTTAGTATGCCCTAATCATATTTTTCTATATTTGTGTGCCAATACCTTGTCTATGAATTTACTAACTATTGGGTATATGCAGAGTGTGCAAGTCAAAAGATTGCATTCACTGCTGACTATCAAAGAGTCTGCCTCAAGCATTCCTAAAAATCTCGAGGCCAGGCGAAGGCTGGAATTTTTCACAAATTCTCTTTTTATGAAGATGCCAATTCCTAAGCCAGTTCGAGAGATGTTATCCTTTAGGTAGATGTTTTATCTTGGAATAAATTATTCCGCATATTGTTTCTGTGCTTATCTTTTCTTCACTTTGTGCAGTGTTTTCACTCCTTATTATTCTGAGACTGTGCTTTATAGCATGGCTGAACTGCTAAAGAAAAATGAGGATGGCATATCAATTTTGTTTTACCTTCAGAAGATCTATCCAGGTAGTTTTTACTTCATTCTGCTTCAACCAGAATATCATATTATAATTAGATGGCCTTGTTGATTTTATGTTGCTTTCTCAAAACTAATTGGGTTGGTCCTATCTCTGCTCCAGCTATATGTAATTACCTGCTGGGAATAATCGAGAGAGAGAGAGAGAGAGAGAGAGAGAGAGAGAGAGAGTATTCTGAACTAACTGAGATCATTACATGAAAGCTCTATTTATAGAGCTGGAGGATAACTCAAGGCTGAGTCATCAGTTCTAACAAACTTAGTAACAAGAAACTAATTACAAACAGACAAATAGGAAATGATCTAATACAACCAGTAGTAACATATCTACATACACCAGACACTAGAAATAAGGCAATAAAGCAAAGCTTATATCTCTAATACCCTCTTGCCCGCAAGCTCAACGAGGCGCCACGGGTACCATCAAGGACCTTGAGCCACTTCAACCCAAAACTTTAAGTCTTTGGATTGAATTGGTTCTTTACATGGTATCAGAGCTTCAGGGATCACAAGGTCACGAGTTCGATTCTTACCGCCCTCCACTTTCGAGTGGAATTTTAAATAAGCACAGGGTAAACTAAAAAAAGAAATTAGGCCTCTGCAATATCCACACTTCAAGCCCAAAGGGCTCTTGTGTGAGGGGGTATGTTAGAGAATAATATAAACCATTAAAAAAGGTCTTCACCCAACACCTTAAGGTTTTGGGTTGAATTACTGTCAGGATTATGCTGACTTTAGCCTTAACTCATGGCTGGCCTCTAAGGCAATTGGATGTAAACAATGTCCTTCTCAATAAGGATTTGTAGGAAGAGGGTGTTCATGACTCAACCCCCTGGTTTTGAGTCCACTAACAAGCATCTAGTTTGTAAACTCAACAAAGCTCTCTATGGTCTAAAGCAAGCACCTAGAGCTTGGTTTGACAAATTTAAACATGCCTTGGTGTCCTTTGGCTTCACTTCTAGTTGCTGTAATCCTTTTCTTTTCGTTCTGATCACTGCCAACCAAAGTATATATGTCCTTGTTTATGTTGATGATATAATAATTACTGGAACTGATCCATATTATATTCAGCATATCATCTCTCAATTAAATGATCAGTTTGCCTTAAAAGGAATTTTCGGATTTACAAGGAATCGTTGGAGCTGATGTGTTGTTATGATTGGCTCAACAATCTGATTCAAAAACAGAAAATTATCCTGCGTTAATTTTACGGTGATTTGATAGTTGAAGAGATTTGGAGATTTCTCCATAGAAAGAGTGTGATTCAAGCTTCGATTCGAGTTTGAATTGCTGTTGTTGTTGTTTCCTTCAGAGGTTCAAGTCACGGAAGACATTAGTGTGGCTAGAAAGTCCATTTAGAATGAGAGCTCTAATACCATATAAAGAACCACTTCAATCCAAAACTTTAAGGTGTTGGGTGATTCGTGAAGGCCGTTTTAATGGTTTATATTATTCTCTAACACACCCCCTCACTTAAGAGCCCTTTGAGCTTGAAACGTGGATATTGTATAGGCTCAATTTTATTTTGGTTTTACCTTATGCTCATTTAATTCCACAAGTGGGGGCGGTGAGGATCGAACTCATGACCTTATGGTCACTGAAACTCTGATACCATGTCGGAACGAGAGAGAGAGGGGGGGGAGAGAAGGAGAAGAAAAAGAACCCATTTGATTCAACTGAGAGTATTCTGAACTAACTGAGATCAGTACATGAAAGCTCTATTTATAGAGCTAGAGGATGACTCAAGGCCGAGTCATCAGTTCTAACAAACTTAGTAACAAGAAACTAATTACAAACAGACAAATAGGAAATGATCTAATACAACTAGTAGTAACATATCTACATACACCAGACACTATAAATAAGCCAATAAAGCAAAGCTTATATCTCTAATATTTATCAACCTGTTATCTCGAGTAATTTATCAATTATTTTTTGATTGTCGTTTCCAGCACAATTTTATATTTTGGATCCCTAATTTTAATCTGGCGAGTATTAATTAATAAAATAATATATATTACTTCCTCCTCAAATTGGAGTTGTTATCTAATAACTTTTATATTTTTTTTTTAATTTTTATTCATTAATTGATTGTCGTTACCATTCACTGCAGATGAGTGGAAAAACTTTCTTGCCCGAATTGGCCGTGATGAGAATGCACTAGAATCCGAGCTTTATGATAGTGATAGTGATGTCCTTGAACTGCGTTTCTGGGCTTCTTACCGGGGGCAAACATTGTCCAGAACAGGTAATTTTTATCAATATCTTTGCTGCTGTACTTAATTTTATGTTGTTGCTTTTCTGTATTTCTTAGACGCCCGGATACCTTATTTTGATCTAGACACTTCTATACTTAAAAAATTCAAAGGTAGTTCAGGAATGTTTTATATGCCTGTCAATCTGAGCTCTTCAAATTTCTTATTGCACTGCATTTCTGCTTTAAAAGTGCTGTCATTGTAATTTTCAAATAAGCATAAGTAACGCATCATGGTTATAGCAATATAAAAGAAGGAAAGCTTCCTTCTGCATAGAGTCTAGGAAAGGGTGCTTTCAAAAAGAAAAAGTGTCACGGAAAGGGTCAGACCCACTGTGTAGGTCTATAATATGCAGCCTTATCTTGTATTTGCAAGAATTGGACATATCACATATGACCTCTAGGTCACATGGGGACAACCTCCACCCTTGTGTTAAAAGTTGCCCTTCAAGTGTTGGAAAGGTTATCCTATTTAGGAAATCACTTCTCATATCTTCTATTTAGGATATTGTAAAAATAATTAGGATTTGATTTGATGTTCAACATCAATATTAACAACATTTTTATCCCAAATTAATTGGGGTCGGCATGGAATGGAGGAGGGTTGGCATGAAAACACTTATGAGATGTGATTTGATGTTATTTTTACTAATTTCGTAGTTTCCTTATTTTCCTATTGTCAGAGGTTGTAAATTATCCATAAATTCAAGAAGCTCCCTCAAGCTTTTCACAAATTATTTTCTACAATAAGTATGAAGTTAGCCCAAATGTATTATATCAATAAAATGGAAAATATTGTTTAACAGTTGTTGTCGTGTAGATTGCTGCTTGTTAGAAGGGAGAAGGGAAGAAATAAGAAAATTTGTGAATACTGTGATATAAAAAGCAAGTCAGGCAGCGTAGATAAATGCTATTATACAATGTTTGGAAAGATAATAAGGAATGACTTAAAATAACCTCTCGCACTAGTGTTCTATGTAACATTGCCTAAATCTTTGAACTTAAGCCTCTGAAAGTTTGTCTTGAAAGTTTTTTTGTTCCCAATCTTATTGAAGGTAATTTTTTTTTCTTTGTTGTTTGAAATGCACAGTTCGGGGGATGATGTATTATAGGAAAGCACTGATGCTTCAGACCTATTTGGAGAGGACAACAGCTGCAGGTAAGGACATAAAACTCTTTCATATTTTTCCTTTATGTTACTATGTTCATAATCTATTTTTTTTCCTTTTAATTTAGATTTGGAAGCTGCAGTTGATTATGAAGAAGTGACTGATACACGTGGCTTTGATTTATCTCCTGAAGCACGTGCTCAGGCAGATCTTAAGTTCACTTATGTTGTGACATGTCAAATTTATGGTAAGCAGAAAGAAGAGCAGAAGCCAGAGGCTGCTGATATTGCTTTACTTATGCAAAGGTGGGTCCGGCAATTTCAGGGATTAACTTTCATGTGTTAGCTATTTACTACTTGATTTTCTTAATTATTCAAATGCTCAAGTCTATAGCTTCATCTAATTTTTCAATTATTTTTGCTTTTAGAAATGAAGCTCTTCGTGTCGCTTTCATTGATGTTGTTGAAACTTTAAGAGATGGAAAAGTGAACACAGAATACTACTCAAAGCTTGTGAAATCTGATATCAATGGGAAAGACAAGGTGCCATTCTTCTGTACTTGTTATATACCTCAGTATGTCCTCCTTCTGTTCATTGGCTGGTGTTTTCACTATGAACTATCTACCTTGCTTTTTTTGCATCCGCTTCTTAGTCTAGTTTCTTAATCTTTTTGAGAAGGGGTTTGTAACAAATCAAATAAAATTGTGGACAATTAAACAAACAAGGAAACTTGTATTTAAATGTATCTCAGTCAACAATGTCAATTACAAGAGAATACCAATACTAACAACACTGTGGTATTGTATTTCTCTCCAATCTCATACTGAAACTCAAAGAAAACAAGAAGAAGAAACATAAAGGTTCAGGGGAAATAGAGAGCCCCTGATCCTCTCCTGAAAATGGGCCAAAGACTGATTGCCCAAAAAGATATCCCTCATAACCACTTTCTTTCCCTTTTATTCCCATTCTCTAACTGTCTCCAGATTCTTCCATCACATTTGTTGCACTAGCAGTTGCAGGGGAAGTATTCCCATGTGTTGCACCTGTACATCCCTTTGCTGTACCGCTGGCATGTATTGCACCATTAGGAGGTGCTAATCCCCTGTTACCCTTCCTATGGTAAGTCTTTATTATAGGAGGAGTTGTAACAATACTTCCCCCTAATTTAGCAACCTTGTCCTCAAGGTTAAACCCAGGGAATTGACGGTTCAACATATAAGAATCCTCCCAAGAATCTTCAAATGGAGGGAGATGTTGCCAGTGAATCAAAACCTCAACAGCCCCCTTTGCCGTACGCCGCCATTGTAACACCTCGGCTGGTTCAACCACTAACTCCCATTCAGCTGAAAGCATGGGAGGCAAGGGCTGTACCTTGGGTAACTCAAGGGTAGGAATAGCTTTTTTGAGAAGAGAAACATGGAAAACAGGATGTATAAGACAAGAAGGTGGGAGGTCCAACCTATAAGCTGATTCACCAACCTTTGCCAGTACACGGTAAGGACCATAGAAACGGGGGCTAAGTTTTTCATTAACCCTCCGAGCCAAAGTTTTCAATCTATACGGCTGGATCCGAAGATAAACCATATCATTAACCTCCAAATGGACATCTCGACGGTGCTTGTCTGCCTGTACCTTCATACGGTTTTGAGCCACTGTTAAATGATGCTGTAAATCCCCTAAAATGCTGTCCCTTTCTTGTAACATTCTGTCAATCTCAGCCACTTGGACAGCATGGCCAACCCGAAACAGTGAAGGAGGATCTGATCCGTAAAGAGCCTTAAAAGGAGAAATCCCAGTAGAGGATTTATAAGTCGTATTATACCAATATTCAGCCCAATGTAACCAATTGGGCCATTGCTTAGGACGGGGATTGCAAAAACACCGAAGATAAGTCTCTAAGCATTTGTTGACGATTTCCGTTTGCCCGTTAGACTGGGGATGATAAGCAGTACTGTACTTAAGAGAAGTGCCAGCCTGCTTAAATAATTCAGACCAGAAATGACTAAGGAACACGCGGTCCCTATCAGAAATTATGGACAACGGAAAACCATGCAATTTAACAATATTCTTTATGAACAAGAGAGCAACATCCTGGGCCGAATAAGGGTGACAGAGAGGAATGAAATGAGCATATTTGGTGAATCTGTCCACCACCACCAAAACAGTGTCCACCCCACAGGCTTTGGGCAAACCTCCAACAAAATCAAGAGAGATATCAGACCATACCTGACTTGGAATAGGAAGTGGCTGCAAAAGACCAGCGGGGGACAAATTGGAAGCCTTACACTGCTGACAAACCGCACACCGAGCGACATACTCTTGGATACTTTTCTTCATACCTTCCCAATAGACCAGATTGGAGATGCGCTTAAAAGTGCGAAAAAATCCTGAATGTCCCCCAATTGGGGAATCATGGAATTCCTTGAGCAGGAGAGCAATTAGATCAGAATTTTTAGGGAGCACCAATCTGTCATGAAAGGTTAATTTTCCTCCCACCAAGAGGAAGCCCGGGTGAGTGGAAGGGTCTTGAATCAAATCCAACATCATTTGGCGAAGAATGGGATCCTCCCCTTGTTCCTGTGCAATCTGGTCCACCAAAGGCAAATGTATCGCAGATAAAGAATTAAATTCCCCTCTTCTAGAAAGAGCGTCCGCGACCACATTCTCTTTTCCCGGATGATATTGAACCTCAAAATCAAAACCAAGAAGCTTAGAGGTCCATTTTTGTTGATCTTCCCCTAATACCCGCTGGTCCATCAAATATTTGAGACTTTTCTGATCAGTTTTAATCACAAAATGTCTTCCCAATAGGTAATAACGCCACTTTTGGACAGCAAAAACCAAAGCCATGAGCTCCTTCTCATATACCGATTTTCCTTGTGCTTTTTGAGAAAAACCTTGACTAATGAAAGCCAAAGGTCTTCCCTCTTGCATGAGGGCAGCCCCTATGCCCTTACTTGAAGCATCTGTAACCACTGTGAACAGCTTGTTAAAATCGGGTAAGGCAAGTGTAGGTAAATCACACATGACCAGCTTGAGTTTCTCGAAGGCTGATTGAGCACCATCATTCCAAAGAAAAGCATTTTTCTTTAAGAGGTCAGTCAACGGCTTGGCCATAATACCATACCCTTGCACGAATTTCCTATAATAACCGGTCAATCCTAGGAACCCCCTTAATCCTTTGATATCTTTAGGGACTGGCCATTTCTGCATAGCCATAGTCTTGGATGGGTCAGCTGCAACTCCCTTCGAACTGATAATATGCCCAAGGTACTCAATCTGAGACTGCCCAAATGTACATTTTTTTTCTATTTGCAAAGAGCTGTTGTTGTCTCAACTCCTCTAGGACAGCCTTCAAATGCTGAATGTGAACCTCCTCGGACAAACTATATACCAGTATGTCGTCGAAGAATACCAAAACAAACTTGCGAAGAAACGGTTTGAGAACTTCGTTCATCAAAGCTTGGAAAGTAGACGGGGCGTTTGTGAGACCAAAAGGCATTACGAGGTATTCGTAATGACCCTCGTGAGTCCGAAAAGCCGTTTTTTCAATGTCTTCCACCTTCATCCGGATCTGATTGAACCCGGATTTTAAATCAAGCTTGGAAAAAATACAGGCAGCCCCAATTTCATCGATTAACTCATCTATTACCGGCATTGGAAATTTGTCTGGCACTGTCATTTTATTTAATTTCCGGTAATCAACACACACACGCCAGCTGTTGTCCTTTTTCTTAACTAAGATTGCTGGACTTGAATAAGGGCTCACACTTGGCCTAATCATACCAGAATTCAACAATTCATTAACGTTTTTCTCAATTTCATCTTTCTGATAAAAAGGGTACCTGTAAGGACGGATGTTGGGGACCTCGCTTCCTGGCTTGAGGAGAATAGCATGGTCTCTGCTGCGTTTGAGAGGGAGACCCGTAGGTACAGCAAAAACATCATCATATTCCCTCAACAGCTGCTTTAACTCATCCCACTCCAACTGGTCAAAAGGGACCGTGAAGGACTCCCACTTGGGGTGAACCAGAAACCCTTGCCCATCATTCTGAATAGCTTTCGTGATGGCCCTAAAAGAAGCCTCTGCACAAGATAGTTCGGGTTCGGCTTGAATAAACACCTTCTGTTTCCCTTGATAAAACTTCAAAGTCAGCTCCCGAAAATTCGCCTTAATGGTCCCCAAACCCTGAAGCCACTCCATGCCTAACACCACATCCACCCCTCCAAGTTTGAATAAAAATAAATCTTGAACAATTTCAATTCCCTGAAAGCTGATCCGTACCTCCTGACATATCCCATCACAACTCAGACGATCACCGTTACCGATCTCAACTTTATACTCCATAGTCTTCGTAGTCTCCAACCCAAGCTTACGAGCTGTCTCCTCCTTAATGAAATTGTGTGTGGCTCCATTATCAATCAGAACTACCACCTTATGGCCCGCGATTTCACCCCATAGCCGCATGGATCTGCTCGAAGCCAGCCCTAACAAACTGTGTGATGACAACTGAAGCGTTTCAGCTTGAGTATCCTTCCCCGCGTCCTCAGCCTCCGCATTCGAACCGTCACCGACCGGAACTTCAACGACCTCATCCCCGTCGACGACCACCAACAGATTCAAGTGCTTCGACTTGCAACGATGGCCAGGGTTCCACCTTTCGTCACAATGGAAACACAACCCCTTACGAGAGCGTTCCTGCCACTCCGCTTGAGGCAACCGACGACCGCCTGACCGGTTGTTCGTGCTGGCCTGACTCTCCTCTCCGCGCGGATGCTGGAAATGGGTGTTAGGGTTCGCGTGAGATCTGGAAGATTCAGGAGGCGGATTCATCGCGTTTGACGCATTCTGACCCGTCTTCTGACCCGTAGTTCCAAAAATGCCCTGGCTTATGTTGGTACGGGCCGCTGAGATTGGGTTGGTTTTAGTGGGCCCAAAGTTTCGCCCAGGCCCAACTCCCCCAATTCCCTCAGCCACCCAAGCCCAGTTTCTTCTCTCCACGCGTTGAGCCTTCTTCATCATCAACGGCAAGCTGTCCAGAGGATGTAACAAAAGCTCCTCCCTGATACACGTGGTTAGGCCGTTGAGCCAGATCCCGCGGAGGACTTCATCGTCAACGTACTCCAAGCTACCGCTTATTTTCTCAAACTCCCTCCTGAAATCCTGAACACTCCCAACCTGACGCAGGCTCAACAACTCGTGTAATGGGTTCCCCTCCAGATCTGGTTGAAATCGGCTTAATACCTCAGCACGAAATAAACCCCAAGAAGTAGTGGTGACGCTCCGCTCCCACCAGTGGTACCAGTGTAAGGCCTCTCCTTCAAGCACAATCATCACCGCCCTCAGCTTCTCTCTGTCGGACATGGGGTTCAACTCGAAATACCTCTCCACTCGAGTTAACCAGTCGTAAGCGCCCACACCAGAGAAGAAAGGTAATTCCAGACGCCTCCTCATGTTATCGCCTACGAAATTCCTTCCTCCTTCATCATCAGAGAGCTCCGACGTTCCCCTACTCCCTCTTCCCCCTCGTCCACGTCTTTCGCGGCTTCTGGAACGACGGTCTTCCCGATTAAGGTTCATATTTTGCATTTCCCTTAATAATTCAGCTAACCCAACCTCTACTCGTTGAATTCCCTCCTCCGTTCTTACCGTTCTCCCCTCCAAAGCCTCAATTCGAGCCTCCATCATTCTTGTTACTACCATCCACCGCTCCCAAGAAAGAGAGCTTTGATACCAATTGTAACAAATCAAATAAAATTGTGGACAATTAAACAAACAAGGAAACTTGTATTTAAATGTATCTCAGTCAACAATGTCAATTACAAGAGAATACCAATACTAACAACACTGTGGTATTGTATTTCTCTCCAATCTCATACTGAAACTCAAAGAAAACAAGAAGAAGAAACATAAAGGTTCAGGGGAAATAGAGAGCCCCTGATCCTCTCCTGAAAATGGGCCAAAGACTGATTGCCCAAAAAGATATCCCTCATAACCACTTTCTTTCCCTTTTATTCCCATTCTCTAACTGTCTCCAGATTCTTCCATCACATTTGTTGCACTAGCAGTTGCAGGGGAAGTATTCCCATGTGTTGCACCTGTACATCCCTTTGCTGTACCGCTGGCATGTATTGCACCATTAGGAGTTGCTAATCCCCTGTTACCCTTCCTATGGTAAGTCTTTAATATAGGAGGAGTTGTAACAGGGTTGATGGTTCAATCACTGTTTCAATAACTATTTGTTAGTAATTAATTTGGAAACACGGTGCAGTTTGTTTGAACGAAGACCTGAGTTGATTAATATGCTAGCAGCTTCAAATTTTCTTCCTAAAACTATTAGATCATTGCAAAACTGAATTGAGGCTACTGCCTGAGTTTCCAACGGCCTTTCTTTTTGTTGGATTGTTTCTTGCCAAACTGAACTGTAACAGCTTCCTTGGCAGATATGCGAGAGGACTGTAGAATTTTTTGTATGTTGAGTGTGTTTCTTGCCAAACAAAAACATAATATCTTCTTTGGCAAATATGCTAAGGGACAGTAGAATTTTGTTGTTTAATGTGTTTGCATATTCCTTTAGAGACTATCTAATTAAATTTTCTTCCCTTGTTAATTGAAACTTTAAATAGTTATTATGGTTAATTTGAAATTTAACTTGGTGAATTAATGTCAAATAAGGTTCAAAGTAACAATGATATCAATACCACCTACGGTCAATTGTTTTGGTATAAGCTGCTGATCAGAATTCCTTGCGGTGATTTTGTTTTGATAAAAGAAGTAATGATGCAAAATAAACTGTAGAGGACTCATCACTATAGGCACCTAATGTGGTCTTTTTAAGAGGTTCGCCTAACAGATATGTTGAGAGATTGGGCCTACTGAATTTCTTCTTTTATTAAAAAAAATGTGGAAAAAAAGTTTTATTTTTTTGGTGTGAAAGTACAGGAATGGTGGGTAACATAAAAAATGGAAAAGTGCATGATATATCAGAATTGTGCATGCCATATAATCATAGAACTGCTCATGTATAATTTTTGTCAGTGCTTTTTAGTTTTTAGATTCAACTTGGCCTACCTCATATGCTTTATTGATGGCCTCTGGCCTCTATGTGCTGGGTTTATCTGTATTTTAGATTCATTTATTCCAAAAATAAACAATTGGTATATAATTTTTTCATGTGTATCATTTCTGAAATGCATAACAATAAACTTCTCATTGGTTGGGTTGGGATCTGTAGGTTGCTTTTACTATTGTTGCATAACTGAAATGCATAACAATAATTTTCTTAGGTTGTGTTGGAGATATATAAAACCATTAATATAGCCTCATTTAACAGTTTAAGCTTTTGGGTTGAATTGGTTCTTTACATGGTATCGAAGCCTCGGTGTCACAGGTTCAATCCCCACTGCCCCCCCATTTAATTAATAATTAATTAAGTCGTGTGGAGTTTCTTAGCACAGGTAGGCTGCGCCTGATGCATTATCTGCTCTTTAAGCCCAATGCGATCTCCTGTAAGGGGGCGTGTTAGAGATAAATAAAACCGTTAATGCATCTTAAGCTTTTGGGTTGAATTGGTTCTTTACAGGTTGCTTTTACTATATTTGCCTCCCTTTATTGAATCAGATTGCTTTCAATATTCTTCACTCCCTTAATTGAAGCCTTTTGATGTTTCAGGAAGTATACTCGGTGAAATTAGCAGGAAATCCCAAACTTGGTGAAGGTAAGCCGGAGAATCAAAATCATGCGATTATATTCACCCGTGGAAATGCCGTCCAGACGATTGACATGAATCAGGTAATAGCAGTTTTAACAGCTGTATATATTTGATTAGTTTCATCCAAATAAATTATGTTGATTGTTAAGGATTCATGTTATACTCTTTTTATTTACGCCTGTCCTTAATTGTGAGTCATTTTGTCTTATGTGGTTTATTCCATGATATCTTCATGGCTTTGACCCACTACACGATTAAGGTTTTTTTATGAGTGTTACTTTCTAATATTAGAATTTTATAATTTATGTAATATTTTATAATTATTTTAGGGTTGCTATTTTATGATATATTGTAAATAAGTTTTTGTTGGACGAGATAGTACAACCTACCTGTAACACCCTTAGATTTCTAACAATTTTTATAAATATTTTTGTAATAACATATTTGCCAAAATTCACATTTAATTATTATTTAGGATCTTATAAATACTGCGGAAGCTAATCTAAAACTAATTTGCGAAAATATTACCGCCGCACCTATAACATGGACAAGTGCAAAGCTAACTTTATTATAATCTATTTCCAAAATATATTCAATGTAAATATTTAAAACTTTAAAATGTAAATTCTAAATCTAATTATATCTCATGCATTTATTAAATCCTAAACCTAGTTCCAACCTTTGCAACCTGCTTCACTGCAATTCTGCTCCTCTAAAGGATCATTGCAGCACACAAAACACAAACACAAATAGTCAGCAAAAGTTGGTAATCCTAATCCAGAACACAACGAGGATAGTCATAAGTTAATCAATAATTATAATCATGTTTAAGTTCATTTAATGGGAAGAGAATCATGGTAGACCAAGGAGTCCCTATTGCCAGCCTACCCATGTGACCCGGGAGACCCTTTTGCCAACCACGTATAGTCAAAATTGGCCATCATTAACACATCAATCCTAGTGTGCACACCTCTTCCCAAAGTTGCACTCAATCTTGTCACAATTAACCTTTATAACCCTTAATACATATATCTCATACATTTATTACAATTTATTCAAATATTCAACATCTATTAGAGTAAAGCTCAAATCGAATCATCATATCAATTACAAATAATCCAACCATATCAATTGTTCATTATTTCTACTTATTATCATTAAAGGGTTATACCAAAAATAATTATATAATTTATCCTATTAATTTCTGGAGGTTAAAATAATTTAATTTAAATACTCTAAGGGTTACATATAACATATTTAAAATGAAATCATCCTAAAATTCCCTAAGGATTAGGATCACCTGGTCTCCGTGTTTAAAAATTTATCCCTTAGAAGGAGAGTGATTTTTGAGGGGAAAAACAGATCTTCGAGTTTGAAAAATTTATCCCTTGGAAGGAGAGTGATTCTTGAAACACAATTGGTAGCCAAAAGGAAATAATGGAAATTGAAGAGGGTTAGGAAGAATAAGGAGAATAAGGAGAAGAGAAGGAACAAGAATAAAGAGAAGAGAAGAAGAGAATTGGGAGTAATTTGGTTTGGTTAGACTAAGCCCCTATTTATAGCTGAAGTTTTCCTTTCTTAGTTAGGCTCACGATATGAGCTTTGTAGAATTTGTTTCCTTTTCTTCCTGAAATTATTATTTATTTTTTTCTTAGGATTATTTTCCTTTTCTTTTTAGTTTTCTTATGGCTCAGAATATCGTTGACTCATGATTGACGCATTTGCTGACTCATTCTTATTAACTAAGATATTGCTGAATTAAGATACACATACTAATATTATTTTATTTTTAATATTATTATTACATTTAATTTTATTACATTTTATTATATTATTATTATTAATTTGAAGTATTACACTATCGTGTTGGTGATATCTTCATGCAGTCCTTATTCTCTTGAGATTTTAATTCTTAAAGCAATTCACATATAAAATCCTGCAACAAACTTTAATGAAACTCAAGAAATTGTTAGAAGTCTTGGCCTCACTTGTTTGTTATAATCAAGACTAGACAAGGTGTTGGAACCAACATGATTTACTAGAATCAATGAAAGAAGCAATAAAAGATTGAGAGCATATGTTCTTACTAGTCATAGCATGAGAACAAGCGTCGGGGGTCTTTATGAATGATTCCATAAGGTTCTTGAGGCATCCCAACTCATATCTTCCTAGAGCAGCAATTCGATTAAACTCATTTGAGGCCTCACCTAGAGTGGTTTATTTTGGTGATGTAAAATAGGCTTGGCCTCTGTGGTTACTTGTGAATCCACCTTTTCTTTTTAAGAACTTGGTCCTTTCCTTGAAGACAGAAACAAATGTCGGTCGTTGTGACCATATATATTTGTTAGGTCTAGAAGTGGTGGGGAATAATCCCGTTTAGGGACTTGGCTGTTATCAAGGCGTACCCATCCGTGGGTTTGACATCTAGCATGATTGCTCAATAACTCTTCTCCGAATAATGTAGAGCACTGTAGAGAGGGTAGGTAGCTTTTGCTTTTCTTGAATCTTTACCTTAATAGGTTCATACATAGAATTTAGCCTGGAGTGAAACTCAAATATGAGATCCTGTCTAACAAAGCTGGACAAGGTGGCACCATCCTTACTACACTTCATTTTTAGATTTTGGTATTTGTCCAACTCGATTCACAAGCCATTAAGAGTGTCGTGATAGGCAGTTATAGAAAGGGAGCCTTGTTTGGTAGAAAAAATCCTTGTTTTCAATTTGTAACAAGTAACAATGTCCCAAATATCTTGAGCGTTGGGTAAGAACATGCAATTATGACTAACCTATGATGTCATGAGTTTCATAATTATGTCATGATAAGCAAGTCTTCATCCCATTCGTCAAGCTGTGGGTATGTCTTATGTGGGGCTTGCCCTTCACTATGGTTTTGTTTTTGTTGTCCTTAGAGCGGTAGTCTGAATGACATTTGACTCCTGTAAATAGTATTTTCTATTAAGGGGGTCACTCATATGTAGAACTGGGAAGTAGCTAAGAGGGAGCGGCATGGTCATAAATGACAAAGAAGTGGGCTGTGTGGTCTAGGTGGTCTAGGTGTTGGACATGGTCATGGGAGCATGCTTGGCAGCTAGGCTGTGATGCAGATGATAAAAGTGTGTGTAGGTGATGCTGATGGTGGCCTCCAGGGAACCTGGGAGGCCTGGGCATAGCAGTTCTGCTGGTGCCTTCAATGGTTGGAGCTACTTACAAAATTTTCCAGTGTAATTATTCAAGGTGGTAGAGCCACCTTTGAATTTTTGTGCCAAAAACTCTTGGACTTTTGTATCAACATTATTAGTCTTAAATTGTAAATATTTATACGAGTTAAAATATTCAGATTCAGAATTCCAAGTTTCAATTTATGTTTTAGTTGCAGTTGCTTGAGTTGCGAAGCTTACTAGAATTTGGTTACAGGATAACTATTTTGAGGAGGCTTTGAAGATGAGAAATCTTCTTGAAGAATTTCATTCTGATCATGGGCTTCGTCCTCCTACCATACTTGGTGTTAGAGAACATGTCTTTACCGGAAGGTATGTGTGGCTTAAATCCTGTATATTGTTTATTTTTTTGACCTTTTGATGTGTTTATATTTTTGAGTAATTATTTTTGTTACTGTATGCAGTGTCTCATCTTTGGCTTCATTTATGTCCAATCAAGAAACTAGTTTTGTGACTTTGGGCCAACGGGTTTTAGCAAATCCTTTGAAGTAAACCCATCTACATCAAATAATGTTTTTTTTTTCCCCGAAATTGAAACTAATTGAAGTTAAAATATGTTAATTATGATCTGTTCAGGGTCCGTATGCATTATGGCCATCCTGATGTTTTTGATAGATTGTTCCACATAACCCGTGGTGGTATCAGCAAGGCTTCTCGTGTTATCAACATTAGTGAAGATATCTACTCAGGTATGGCTGTTGCTTCTGCTCTATAGGATTTTGGAGTTCTATTGAGGAACTAAATGTCACAATGTTGTACTTCAGTTACCAATCCTACCATTAAAATGAAATTTTTTTAAACAGTTGAAATTATAATTATTACAACTACCTTTCCATTTTTATTTTGTAAGTTATCTGTATTTGGTGATTGTAGTTATATTACTAACCAAATACATTGCCGGTGGTATGGTATTTTATAAACTTGGTGGAATATTAGATTTTAGGCTGACTAACTCTAACATGGATTTTAAAAAAAGGGAAATGAGTATGGTTGCTCTGCCATATCTTCTCCACCCCCCTCTACCCTTGAAGATCTGTTGCATCTTTATTTTGACTCATGGGGTGTGAGAATTTTTGTTTGTCTGGCATGAGCAAACACAATTGTATTTTGGAAGTTGTGCTACAAACCTAAAATAGATGCGATATTGTATGGTCTTTTGGGTAAATGTGCATGACACTTTTCTTCATAGATTACTTCATTATGCCATCAGAATGGATGGGACCAATGTTAAGATTGAGATCTTACGCAAGATCGGAAAGGGATGGTAGGATCGTAAATCGTGGGATTGACATGGATCGTAAGATCGTACTACGTAAGATACAAAATTAACCATATATATGTTTGTAAAATAACTTATTTCAATTGTCAAACTCATAAATATAATACAAATGTCCTAATACTCATTACCCATAACATAAGTCATGGAAGATAAGTCCCAACAACAATAGAGTTAACAATACATAAAACCAAAAGTCAAAAACAACAAAAGAAAGAAAAGAGTTCAACATCTCTAATTTAAATAAAGTCATTCAAGTTAAAATCATGAATGGCAGTATCCTCTCTTCCACTCCTCCTTTAACAAGTTCATCAACACAATTAGGAATGTCCAAATCATGCAAGTGAAAATGTTCTCGTTCTTCAACTTCCTTCAAGTCTTCTTCATAAGGAGCATCCAAATCTGTAGAATATTCTAGAGTCGTTTACTTATTTCTAGCTACTTGTCTATTTGAGTAGTGTGATGCCTCTTTGGTTACTGTGTATTTTATTTATTACTTCATCTCCTTAACTACCTTGTAATCTTTATATAAAGATCCCTTTGGGTGTCAATCTATATATGAAAAAATTACATTTCATTCTTATATTACTTCATGGTATCAGAGCAGGTTATCCTGTGATCATCTTGTAAACCTCCACGTTGTTTTTTCTTTTTCTTTTTTTCATTTTTTCACCGTTCCCTACTATAACTCAGAAATCATATCTGGACCCCTCCAATCACGAAACCAAGGCCACCATTGGACTCAGAAGCCATTTCCGAGTCGACCCACGTCAGCCCCGTCGCCGGAAAGTCACCCACGCGCCGCCACAGCAGAACAGCCTCTCCGGCGCGTGTAAGCCACGCGCCACCCTACCGGTCTCCGTTTGCCACGCGGCTTTCACAGAACAACTCGCCTGGCCTCCCTCTTCCTATTCTGAGGGTTTAAATCACGATTGGAGCACTTTTCTTGCTGGGTCCAGTTGGTTTCTCTTCATTACCTGTTCCTGTTCCTTGTTCCTGTTCTTGTTATGAGTTTTTTTTTTTTTTTTTTTTTTAACGATGGATGTTGAACATATTGAGGCTGAGAATAAGCATTCTGAAAAATCATCCGGTAATATTTCCGGTGTTTCTACTCCTCCCTGTTCTTCGTCTTTCGGAGACAACCCAGCTATACAGATTACTAACCACCGTTTAAACGGTAAGAATTATGTGCAATGGCATCAATCTGTCAAGCTGTTTATCCAAGCAAAAGGGGAAATGAGGTATCTTGATGGAAAAAAGGAAAAGACCCGGAGCTGATGAACCTAATTATGATAAATGGATGACTGAAAATGCCTTGGTCATGACCTGGTTGACTAATTCCATGGATCCTGATATCAGTCAAACTTATTTGTTTCTTGATACGGCTCAGGAAATTTGGGATGCCGTTAAAGAATATTATTCTGACCTGGGCAATGCTTCTCAGGCTTTTGAACTCAACACCAAGGTAAGAGAGTTACATCAAGAAGGGATGTCTGTTACTGAATACTTTCTTGCTTTAAAAACTCTGTGGCAGGAGTTGGACCTTTATGATGCAGCAGATCTTCAAGGTTTAGAAGCTAATGCAAGGTTTAAAAGTTACTTAGAGAAAAGACGTCTCTATGATTTTCTTGCTGGCCTTAATCGTGATCTTGATGATGTTCGTGGAAGGATATTGGGGCAGAACCCATTACCTTCCATTGCAGCTGCTTTTTCTATGGTACGACGGGAGGACCTTCGCCGAAAGGTAATGTTGGGGGACAAGAACTCTAAATCCTCCGATGTATCTGCCTTCGTAGCAAAACATATTCCTCGTCCCCCTAGTGATGCAAAACGTTCTGACCGATGGTGTTCTCATTGCAATAAAAGTGATCACACTCGCGAAAAATGTTGGGAGATTCATGGAAAACCACAAAACTGGAAAGCAAAGTGGCCAAACAAGAGTCATGCTTATCAAATCTCTTCTGCTGATAAGGGCGAGGAGTCTCGTGCCTCTCCAAATTCCGATGGTGTATTCATCCCTAAAGCTCAGTTTGAGCAATTTCAAAAAGTGATGTCTCAATCTGCTGAGGCAACTAGTCATGTTGCTCAACAAGGTATGGCATTCCATGTTGATCATAGTAGTCGTTGGATTCTTGATTCAGGAGCTTCTGATCATATGACAGGTAATGCATCATTGTTTTGTTCTTATACCCCTTATTATCACCAGTCACGAATAAGGACGGCTGATGGTAGTTTCTCTAATATTGCGGGAAAGGGATCCATTAAGCTATCTGAACATATTACTCTGAATTCTGTCCTTCATGCCCTTTCTCTTACTTGTAACCTTATCTCTATTAGTAAACTTTCCTCTGAATTGCATTGTGTTGCTAAATTCTCTGCTAAAATCTGTGTTTTTCAGGAACAGGATTCGGGGCTGATGATTGGCAGTGCTAGAGAGGAAGAAGGGCTTTACTATTTTGAAGAAGATTCTCTTGAAAAGAGATTTTTTGCAAATCACTCTTTATGTTTATCAGACGATTGTAATGATGTTTTGTTGTGGCATCGTCATCTAGGACACCCAAATTTCTTTTATCTTCAAAAGTTGTTTCCAAACTTACTTATCAATAAAAAAGCAAGTTCCTTTTTTTGTGATGATTGTCAGTTTGCAAAACACTCGTGTTTCTCATTCCCCCAGAGATTATCATGTTTCGTCTCCATTTACCTTGATTCATAGTGATATTTGGGGGCCAGCTCGTGAAAAAAAAACATATCTGGAACTCGTTGGTTTATTACCTTCATTGATGATCATTCTAGAGTATGCTGGGTATATCTTCTAAAGGATAAGTCTGAAGCTGCAGCCACTTTTAAAAATTTTCATGCTATGGTACAAACTCAATTCCAGACCTCTATCCAAATCCTGCGAACTGACAACGGTACTGAATATTTTAATTCTGGTCTTAGTGATTACCTAACCAAGCAAGGTATTATCCATCAAAGTTCTGTCCTAACACCCCTCAACAAAATGGGGTGGCTGAAAGAAAAAATAGACATCTTATTGAAGTTGCTAGAGTCCTCTTGTTTACAATGCATGTCCCTAAATACCTGTGGGGGGAGGACGTCTTGACTGCCTCATATCTCATCAATCGGATGCCCTCTCGTGTCCTGAATTTTCATTCTCCCTACATTCCTCCAAAGTTGTTTGGCTGTGTAGTTTTTGTTCATATTCCTCAACATCAAAGGTCCAAACTTGATCCAAAGTGTGTTAGATGTGTTTTCATAGGATATCCTCCTAATCAAAAAGGTTACAAGTGCTACTCACCTTCTCTTCGGAAGGTCTTTGTTTCTATGGATGTTACTTTTTATGAAACACAATAATTTTTTCCCTCGACTTCTCTTCAGGGGGAGATTATCGGTGTAAATGAAGACAAGTCTTGGATTCCAAATAATTCTACTGTCTTACCTTTACCCTTGGAAACATCTGTTGTTCCTTTACCTTTGGAGACATTGGGAGCTAATGTACAGGAGACAAGGACAACAACTGTACCAGAGACTGGAGATCCTCCCGGTAAATGAGAAAAATTCTACAGCAGGCGTAAATCTCCTCAAGATCCTCTAGACTGCCAGGATTCTGACCCGAGTTCTAGGTCCAGCAATCCACTTGAGAACACTGGTACAGCTGACCTAGATATGCCTATTGCCCTTCGTAAAGGTACTAGATCTTGCACTGCTCATCCTATTTCTCATCACATTTCATATGAAAAGTTGTCTCCAGGTTTTCGTGCTTTCAACACTATATTATACGGCCAAAAATACCAAAAAATATCCAAGAGGCACTTAATGACCCTAAATGAAGGGATGCAGTCTTTGAAGAAATGGATGCACTTAAAAAAAATGGAACTTGGGTGTTCGTGGCACTTCCCAGAGGAAAGAAAACTGTAGGTTGCAAATGGGTGTTCACAATAAAATTTAATGCAGATAACAGCATCAACAAATATAAGGCCAGATTGGTTGCCAAAGTTATGGGATAGACTATCAGGAGACGTTTGCTCCCGTTGCCAAACTTAATTCTATCCGAGTCCTACTATCACTTGCTGCCAACCTTGATTGGCTCTTGCATCAATTGGACGTAAAGGATGCTTTCTTAAATGGGGACTTACATGAGGAAGTTTACATGGGTCCATCACCTGGTTTTGAAGAAGGAGATGGTTCTGTATGCATGTTGAAGAAGTCTCTTTATGGACTTAAACAATCCCCTAGAGAGTGGTTTGAAAAGTTTACTCGTGCTGTTAAAGAAAGGGGATTTATCCAAGCTCAGACTGATCACATTTTATTTTTTAAACACTCCGATAGTGGCAAAATTGATATCCTCATTGTTTATGTTGATGACATAATTGTCGCAGGTGATGACTGGGAGGAATGGAAATTCCTCATTGTTTAGCTAATCAGTTTGAACTGAAGGATCTTGAATCACTCAAATATTTCCTTGGAATGGAAATTGCTCGTAGCAAAGCGGGAATTTCCTTATCTCAAGAGAAATATATCCTAGACCTGCTACAAGAAACAGGTATGCTTGGGTGCAAGCCTGCCAAAACTCCAGTTGAACCCAATATTAAATTGGGAATTGAAGATGGAAAGGATGTTGACAGGGAGCAGTACCAAAGGTTGGTAGGATGTTGATATTGCATTTGCCGTTAGCATGGTTAGCCAATTCATGTATTCTCCTAAGGAAAAGCACCTTAGTGCGGTTTATAGAATCCTCAAGTACCTCAAAAACACACCTGGTCGAGGAATGCTCTTTAAAAGGGGATACAAGAGAATGATAGAAATCTATACTGATGCTGATTGGGCTATGCATTGGACCGAAGATCCACTTCAGGATATTGTACCTATGTCTGGGTAAATCTTGTGACCTGGAGAAGTAAAAAACAAACTGTTGTTGCCAGAAGCAGTGCAGAAGCAGAATTTCGGGCGCTAGCTCATGGCATTTGTGAAGGAATCTGGTTAAGAAGACTTCTTGAAGAATTAAAGATATCTTATTCTCTACCTGTGAGACTCTATTGTGATGACAAGGCTGCAGTCAGTATTGCTCAAAATCCTGTACATCATGACAGAACCAAACATGTAGAGGTTGATCGTCATTTTATCAAAGAAAAATTGGAGGAGGGTAGTGTATGTTTGTCATATATACCTACCAAGGAGCAAACAACCGACATTCTCACCAAAGGATTACACAAACCCATCTTTGAGAATTTAATTAGCAAGTTGAGGATGATCAATATATATCTCCCAACTTGAGTGAGGGGGAGTGTAGAATATTCTAGAGTCTTTTACTTATTTCTAGCTACTTGTCTCTTTGAGTAGTGTGATGCCTCTTTGGTTACTGTGTATTTTATTTATTACTTCATCTCCTTAACTACCTTGTAATATGTATATAAAGATCCCCTTGGGTGTCAATCTATATATGAAAAAAACACATTTCAGTCTTATATTACTTCAAAATCAAATTGGTCTATTTCTACATCTTCCAATCTTCTTTGTTTTCCACAATCCAATCATCATCTAGTTGAAGATCATCAAAGTTTATATTCAATAAATTGTCTAAGTTTCTTCTTAGCCAATCTTCAGTTAGCCATCACAAAAACAACACCATTCATTGTCTTCTGCTTTAAATTATTTCTTTTCTTTGTATGAACCTAAACAAATACAAAGCAATTAATACACAACTTATATCATATGTTTTATGTTTGAAACGAAATACAATCCATACTTAGAATTATTGAAATTAATCAAATTATACCTTCTTAAAGGCACTCCAACTTCGCTCACACTCAAAGGATTTGCTTATCTAGCTTAGCACACGAATAACAAGTTTTCAGAGCTATGTAACTTTATTCCCATAAGATTCCCACCATGTTTCTCGACTTTTGGACTCAACTCCCTTCCTTGCTAATGGCTTCACTAAAAAACCTATCTTTTGGACTCAACTCCCTTCCTCGCTCACCATCCTTTGTATACAATCATATAGTACAAGTTTTACTTCAAGTTCCACTTCAAATGAAGTTACTTCAAGTTCCTCGCTCACCATTCAAAGGCCTATGGAGTTACTTGTCAACACAAATGACAATGATTTTTCAAAACTCTTTGTCCTTAACTTCAATAAGCTTTTCATCCTTTGACTTTGCAAATAGGCTACTGTAAAAAACCAATTTAACCCCGAAAGCTTAAGCTGTTGGGTGAGGCTACATTAATAGTTTTATATATCTCTAACACACTCCTTCAAACGAGAGCCTACTGGGTTTGAAAGGTGGACAATACACAGACTCACCTACCTGTGCTAAGAAACTACACAAATGGGTGGCAGTGAGGATCGAGCTCATGATACCGAGGCTCTGATACTATGTAAAGAATCAATTCAACCCAAAAGGTTAAGCTGTTGGGTGAGGCTACATTAATGGTTTTATATATCTCTAATAGCTACCCTTCCATTAATCAGAGTTGAACATTCTTATCGGTGGAAGTTTGTTCTCTAGAGGCATCCTAAAGTCAAGATGTGGCAAAGCGAGACATGGCGGGTCTTATCAAATCTTTACCTTTGGTGAAGCTCTGCAATAAAGAAATAAGAAAAGTCCTTGAATAAATATAAGTTGTAATTTTTTTGCCTTGGGAATTGTTTTTGTAAAGAACCAATTCAACCCAAAAGCTTAAGGTGGTGGGTAAAGGCTTTTTAATGGTTTTTATATATCTCAATACGCCCCCTCACACGAGAGCCCACTGGGTTTGAAGGGTGGACAATGCACAGGCCCACCTACCTGTGCGAGGAAAGAAATTCCACTAGAAATAAAGTGGGGGGCGAGAACCAATTCAACCCAAAAGCTTAAGCTGGTGGGTGAAGGCTTTTTAATGGTTTTTATATATCTCAATAGTTTTGTAATGAGCTGATATCTTTTTCTTTATATCCTTCAACATCAAGTCAATGCAATATGCTGCACAAGGTGTCCAATAAAACATTTTTCTTTTCTACATCAACCCTCCAACAGCTTTATATTGGTAGCATTATCAGTCACAACTTGGACCACATTTTGTTCACTAACCTCCTTAACCACTTCATCAATAATTTTAAAAATTTTATTTTTCTTCTTTTATCAGTCCACCCGTCAAACATTGTTGTGCTTCCCGTTTTCTTCCTCTATGCTTTGTGTTCTTTAATAGTTGACATTGTCATATCACATTGTTGCTTCAAATATTTTACTTTACTCATGGTATGATGCTGGCTTGAAACCCAATCCATGTCTTAAAATAGATTCACACATCTTTTTGAAGTATTGCGTTGATGGTTGTTTGAGTAGTTTTTTTGCTTTTCTTGAAAATACTATACCCGCCACCTTCATCCCTTTTTCTTTTTTCAATTTCATAATCAGTCCTTCTTCGTTTAGTTGTGTGAGTCCAAGTTGTGTGAGTCCTAAACTATAGTATTGTGAAATTTCACTAATATTGTGTTGACACGACACAAGGCTAATAACCTTTAAGAAGATTAACGTGGTTTGTTAGAGATATATAAAACCATTAATGTAGTTTCACCTAATAACTTAAGTTGTTGGGTTGAATTTGTTTTTGACATGGTATCAGAGCCTTGGTGTCACGGGTTCGATCCTCACCGCCCCCCATTTAATTAATAATTAATTAAGTCTTGTGGAGTTTCTTAGTACAAGTAGGATTGGCCTGATGCATCATCTACCCTTTAAGCCCAATGGCCTCTTGTGTGAGGGGGGCCATGTTAGAGATATATAAAACCATTAATGTAACCTCACCCAATAGCTTAAGCTTTTAGGTTGATCATGTCAGTTTTTGTTAACACAAAAACAATATGAATTTGAAAAAGGATTGACCCAAACACAAATTTCTTGTGCGTGTCAACGGGTCGACCCTAATGGTATCAAAGTCTCTATAATCAAATGTTCTAGAATTTGATCCTTGTCACTCCTGTTCTTTTAATAAACAATTGAATTCAGTACAAGATAGGGAGGCTGAGCATTGTGCATTTCAAATCCAAAATACTTTTGCATGAGGGAGTTCATTTGAGATATATTATAAAATCATTCATGCCTTTGTCCTACAAAAACAGAAATCATCCTAACAACATGACTTCAAGTAAAACTGCATTGAACTGCATTAATGAGTAAGTTATAAAGAGAGTTTATTGCTAATGTAATTGTTAGAAAATAAGTTGAATTGCTTAGCTCAGTTATGTTCCTTCTAGTACTAGGATTAGCTTATTCTGGAGTAGGTTTAGTCTGCTCCACAAACAGACTTTTAACTGTTTTTTAGAAGGTTTTAACTGCATCTAACAAATTCTGTTATTATTTTCGGACTCTAGTTTAGATCCTAGTACAAATATACAAATCCATGTACAGGATAGATCAGAAAATACAATCACACTTTCAGATTCACTGTCTGCAGTGTTTTCATTTTTGTTCCCATTCTCACTTTTCTTTTCTTGATCCTTGTTAACACACAGGATTCAATTCAACCTTACGTCAAGGAAATATTACACATCATGAATATATTCAGGTGAGGCTCGTTATTTAATGATGCATCTGCAACAAACCCTGTTCTAATAGTAAAATTTACAGGTTGGTAAGGGAAGAGATGTTGGGCTCAATCAGATTGCATTATTCGAAGGGAAGGTTTCTGGTGGTAATGGTGAACAAGTTCTCAGTCGTGATGTGTACAGACTTGGGCAACTTTTTGATTTCTTCCGGATGATGTCCTTTTACTTTACAACCGTTGGTTACTACTTTTGTACAATGGTATGCAATTTATGCATCATAGTTATTTATTGTTTTGATTGATTTATAAATCCGGAGCATCCCTCATTCTAGGCTCTTAGCACTTACCCATCATGCTTCCCCACCTTGTTAATAATAAAATCAGTCCTAGCCCCCGGGAGAGCCTCCTTGAACAAATCTTACAAAGTGATGAGGAGATTGCTAGGTGGATGAAATGTAAAAATGCTACCTAACAATGATTCTCTATGGTAATAAATTTCGGGCAAGAGTCGCAACATGTCCCAAAATCAAGGATAGCAGAAATGCCAATGTTGAGATAGAGTAGCCTATTGAGGAAAAAAATGGCAGAAACTTGTTTAAGGTTGTCTGTTTATATGCAAAGAAAACTAATAGAGGCTCTTCTGGTTAAAGTGTCTAGAGGAAGATCTACTAACACTCTAGTTGGTTTTGTTGAAAACTTGAGTTTTGATAGTGTAAGAAGGTTTGGTCGTTGTGATTGTTTTCTGCAGATGCAATAGTAGCGAATGATCAGTTTTAATTACCATGCAGAATATGAGAGGGAGAGAGAGAGAGAGCGAGAGCCCAACCACATTACAGTAACACGGACACTCATTCTAACACAATCTCATGGAATGAAATTTTTCCTGTCGTATAATTTTTTAATCATCAGAATGTATATTTTATATCCAAACTTTTCTTCATCTGAGGAATTTTTTTATTTATCAAATTGCAGTTAACGGTGCTTACTGTATATGCCTTTCTTTATGGAAAAACGTATTTGGTAAGTTGGATTTCATTGATCTAAGCTTTTCATTATTTCAATATTATCATGCATTGTGGTTCACACCAGATCTAGGCCTGTGGTTCGTCTAAAGCGGGAGATGGTTTCATATCACATTTTTTTACTGTTTTTTCCTTATTTCAATGATATTAATTGCACCAATCTCTCAGTTTCAAGTTTTTTTAGCAATTTATGTTTGAGTGTTATTGTGAATAGACGAAGGGGACACCATGTAAAACAAGTGAATGGTAAAAGAACACAGCTAGTATAGCTTGGGACAAAAAATACAAACAAATACTTATCGCTGCAGTTATTTCTACCCGTATGAATGCAAGTGCAATCTGTTTCCAGGCACTATCTGGTGTTGGTGAAACCATTGAAGAAAGGGCTAGGATAACTAAGAACACTGCCCTGAGTGCAGCTTTAAATACGCAGTTTCTCTTTCAAATTGGTGTCTTCACTGCTGTGCCAATGGTCTTGGGCTCCATTCTTGAACAAGGTTTCTTGAGGGTAAGTGTGCGTTTGTATTGTTAAAATATATGAAAAATATCTTTTGATATCTTGGTTGTCTCTTGGAAGAGTTTCCCTATTTCTTAGATGATCTCTTAAGAAGAGTTTCCCTCTTTCTTTATTTTTTCATGGTTTATTTCTGTAAAGAACCAATTCAACCCAAAAGCTTAAGCTGTTGGGTGACTTTACATTAATGGTTTTCATACTTAGTTAACATGTCTCCTCACAAGAGAGCCCACTAGTCTTGAAGGGTGGATAATACATCCACCTACCTGTGCTAAGAAACTCTATAAAACTTAATTAATTATGAATAAAATTGGGGGGGGGGGGATAAGGATGAAACCCATGACACCGAGACCTTGATACCATGTAAAGAACTAATTCAACCCAAAAGTTTAAGCTGTTGGATGAGGTTACATTAATGGTTTTTATACTTCGCTAACAATTTCATTATTTAATTAGGATTTGGAGTCTAATATCGATATAAATAGGAATTGATTCTGTCTAGTATCTATTGCATCTTAATACATAATTCACAACAATATCAATATAATTTTATTATTCTGAATATTCATTTTCCTCTCTATACCTAAATCCCTATAATTTCAGCATGGTATTAGAGCAATACCATCATGTTTGACTTATCCTATCGCTATTCAGCTGTCAACACTTTACTCTGTTATTACGATGTCATTTTCTCCATGATTATTTTCACCTCGTTGACCATGTACAAATTCCGATCACACTTTTCTCTCTATGATAACTCATCCCTAACTTGCATTCATTGTTATCTTGTAGCAGCCGCCTTCATTATAGTCACACTTTGTAGTTTGTACACCAAAATATAAGTATATTTTTTTCAGTTTGAGTATCTGTTTTCCTCCCTGTATACCTAACTCCATATAATTTCAATATACACACACGCACACATATATATACATACATATCCTTTACATTATCTTAATTGATATAAACAAAAAATCTAGTGCAAAAAATAGATGTCTGTGTTTGAGATAGAGAATATATTGTTGGTACCTGTATGTCACTGTTTGTAATGTAATATTTTGCCAATCGTATAACAGCAATCAGATCTAAAAGAAAACGATCATGTATCTGAAATACCTCTGTATCACGCTATTATTCATAAAAGTAATCTAACCAGAATCACCTTCATCAGTACAAAGCAAAACACAGACTCCTACCTTTCACACTATGAAAGGGAAATACATTGACATAAAACGAAAGACTACTAGACTCGTCAACTACAGATCAGCAATGTTAAACTCAGAAATTGGGATAAAAAGTGTATGTTCTCCTTTGGAGAATTCTCATTTAAATAGTATGATTCAATTACATAGTAACCTCCAACTAATTAATTAAGCATATAATTACACAATCACAGTTACAGTTACAAATCTGCACAATTAATGCCAAATATTCTGCCCATTCATAGTTACACAGTTACAAATCTGCACAATTAATGCCAAATATTCTGCCCATTAATTCTACATTTAATGCCAAATATTCTGCCCATCAATTCTATTGACATCCCTCCTCAAAGTGATGCTGGTGATACAAGCATCAATTTGCTGACGAGGAAATTATGTCGTTGACGTGTCAAAGACTTGGTGAGGATGTCAGCTAGTTGAACAGATGTTGAGACATGAGGTAGAGTGATAATTCTACGGTCATATGCCTCCCTGATTGAATGACAATCGACCTCTATATGCTTTGTTCTTTCATGGTATACAGGACTTGCTACAACCTGTATGGCACTTGTTTATCAGCATACAACGGAGTTGGTGTTGCTTGTGAATAACCACGTTTTGAAAGAAGGCCCCGTAACCAAATAATCTCAGAGCATGTTGCAGACATGGACCGATATTCTGCTTCAGTGGAGGATTTAGAGATAGATTCCTGTTTCTTGCATTTCCAGGAGATAGGGGCATCTCCTAAAAACATACACCAGCCAGTAGTAGACTTCCTTGTGTCGGGACATCCAGCCCAATCAGCATCGCTGTATGCTTGAAGTTTGATTGTTGCATTTGTCGGAAAGAAGATACCATGGCTGGGAGTGGCCAACAAATATTTAATGATTCGTTGTACTGTTGTAAGATGCAAGTGTCTAGGATTTTGCATGAATTTGCTGACTGTGTGGACCGCAAAAGAGATATCAGGTCTTGTGATGGTGAGGTAGATGAGACTTCCTACCAACTTTCGATATAAAGTTGGGTCTTGTAGGAGTTCACCTTCATCCCGTTTTAACTTTACATTAACTTCCATGGGAGTGTCAACCATAGTTGCAGTGGTGAGACCAACTAGCTGAATTAGATCCTGAGTATATTTATGCTGAGTGACAAAGATGCCTTTTTGTTGGAATTGTACTTCTAATCCCAAGAAATAAGTAAGCTGTCCAAGATCTTTCATGTGGAAAGTTGTATGCATCAATTGTTCGATTGTAGTGATAGCCTCTTGATCTGAGCCAGTGATAATAATGTCATCCACATAAACAAGGAGAATCACAATTCCTTTGGAGGTCCTTTGTAGAAAAAGAGATGGACTCTAGCTACTTTGGATGAAGGAAAAACCAAGTAATGTTGTGCTAATCTTTTCAAACCACACTCTTGGTGCCTGTTTTAATCCATACAAACAGTATTAGGTAATAGTGAAGGCATACCCGTAGGAAGTTTGATGTAAACTTCTTCTTTGAGGTCACCATGAAGGAAGACATTTTTGACATCTAGCTGGTGAATTGACCAAGATTCAGATGCAGCAATGACAATCAAATTGAACAGCACTAAAAGATGGAGAATGTTTATTGCCAAGAACTCCAGATTTCATTAAGGCATGAAGTACATTGGAATTTGGGTGACCAAGACGCTTATGCCATAATTGAAAATTAACAGATGCAGAATTACAAGAAATAAAAGGCAGAAAAGAACATGGTGACAACAATGAATAAAGAGGAAAAAGACGTCCAACTTTAGGCCCCTTCGCGATCACCTTCCCTGAGTGTTGATCCTGCACATGACAACCAAACTTTGAGAATTCAACTTTGCAATCACTGTCAACTAATTGACCAACTGAAATAAGGTTACTGGTGAGATCAGGGGAAACATAAACATTGGTAAGAGATGAAGAAATATCACCAATTGCTGTGATAGGTAAATTGTTTCCATCTGCAGTGTGTATTTGCAATTTACCAGAGTAATTTGTAACATTGGTAAGAGAAGCAACATTGTTGGTCATATGATTGGATGCGCCAGAGTCAAAGTACCAAGGAGAGCTGGATAAAGAAACTTTACCTGAAAGACCCAAAGCAGAAAATGCAGAAACAATCATTTGTTGAACCATTTCAGGGGTTAAAGTTGGCACAGAAACAGGCGGATTCTGATCCACCGAAACAAGAGTAGTAGAAGAGCCAACAGTGGCAGTGAAGGCTGTTGCATTTCTCCGTGGTGGTCTGATTTGACATTCTTTGATGATGTGACCTTCTTTTTTGCAATAATTACAGAACTTTTTAGGACAGTTTGAAGCAACATGTCTGTGGCCTTTGCAGCAGAAACATTGGACAGTACTCATATCTCGTCCTCGAGGTTTGCCATGTACTGCATACGCTACAGGAAGGGAGGCAGATTTCTGGTGTTCCATGTTTGTCTGAGTAAGGTGACGTTGTTCTTGACGAAGCAATTCATTTAGACATTCATCCAAGGAGGGAACAGGAGCCCTGTTCATTAGGTTGGTGCGAATGCCCTCAAAAGTAGATCTCAATTTCGTAAGAAATTGATCTCGTTTTGTGGTGTCATGAATATTTTGGACTGCCGTTTGTCCTTCAGTCGACAAATCTTTATAAACAATGTCGGTATATTCAGCCCAAAGATTCATTAAATGAGAATAGAATTCAGAAATTGATAGACTATCCTGTTGAAAAAGAGAAATTTCATGTTCAAGCTGGAACCTGCGAGCAGTGTTTGTTTGGTTATAAATTTTCTTCAAATAGTCCCACATCTTTGCTGCCGTTGTGAAGGGTGAGATTGAGGACAATACTAGGCTCAACAGAGCCTATGATCCAAGTCATTACCTGTGCATCTTTGGCCTCCCATTGGGCATGTGCCGCTTGGTGCGTAGTTTTGTCAGGAGCAGAATTAGTTCCGTCAACATGACCCCAAAGCTCTTTGCCTTTGACAAAGATCTGGAACTGAAATGCCCAGGTAGAGTAGTTCTTTCCATTAAGACGAACAAAAAGAACATCATATTTTTCAGTAGACATGATGCTGCAAAAAATTGCAGGAGGAAAAAAAAAAAAGTACCGCGACGTGAACAGTACGCGCAACAGACTAGAACTGGGAACTTAGAGACTGTGAGCACAGCGAAAAATTTAGTAACGAAACCTAGACCGATGCCATGTTAAACTCAGAGAAATTGGGATAAAAATTATATGTTCTCCTTTGGAGAATTCTCATTTAAATAGTATGATACAATTACATAGTAACCTACAATTAATTAATTAAGGATATAATTACACAATCACAGTTACATAGTTACAAATCTGCACAATTAATGCGAAATATTCTGCCCATTCACAGTTACACAGTTACAAAGCTGCACAATTAATGCCAAATATTCTGCCATCAATTCTACAATTAATGCCTCAATTCTACTGACAAGCAAGATACTGCAATTACAGACTCTAATTGAAATGAACAATACAAGCATCCGAATATTACAGACACTTTTACTACTATTGATACTACTATTCTCAACTCTCAGACTCCTACTATCCTCTACAAAACAAACCCGTTTGCAGAGAATCCACTCCCCTTTTCCCCAAGTTGTTGAATGATTTTCCATACCCCCTTCCTTGCTTTTCACTTCCATTTAACTAACTTCAATCACGTTACTTTGCTCCTCCAATTTTTCCTTCTCCATTCAGCATCTGCCAACTGTCTTTTTTTTCACTTTGCATAACTAACCTCATTCTCTTACTAGCCTTTTGGACCACTGTTTCTTCCTCTTTCTTATTGTTGCTTGGACTTGGGCCCAAGTTCTCTTTTTGGACGGTTTGAACTTTTTCTTGGCCTGCCCCACTCACAAACTCTTCATTACTTCTCTGGTCAATAGTATGTTGTTGGGCTGCACCATCTTTAGCTCTCCTTCTTACATATCTGTGTGGGAAAGGCTCTAATGGCCCATCATATATTGTAGAATATTCTAGATTATCATTTATTGCTTTCTTGCTATCTGTTCCCTTATTTATTAGCGTCTCTTGCTATTGTAAATAAGTCTCTTAGTTTACTGTTGCTATTTATTTGTATAGCTCTCTGTACTCATTATAAATAGGACCTATTGGGTCTCTCAATGTATTAAGAAATTGTGTTATTCAGAAAAACACTTCTACTTTTCTTCATGGTATCAAGAGCTGGTTATATTCCAGTCTCTTCCCCGTTCTAATTTTTTTTTAAAGTCTTTTTCCTATTCCTTTTTCGTTTTTCGCCACTGCCAAGGTCAGAATCGTTATCTAGACACCTCCAACCAAGAAACTAAAGCCACCATTAGGTTCAAAACAAAATTCCGAGCTAACCAACAAAAGACTCGTCGCCGGAAACCCCCCCACGCGCCGCCACCATCCTTCAGTGATTTTTTTCCGGCGAGTCATACCCCGTTCTGATCATCTGCCTTCCCTCTTCCTGTTTTGAGGGTCAAAATCGTATTTGGAGGAACTTTTTTTCTGGGTACTGTTGTTAGAAAGCCATGGACACTGAAAATGTTGAAAATTCATCTGGAATTATCGTCTTCTGGAGATAACCCAGCAATGCAGATCACCAATCACCGTTTAAACGGTAGGAACTATGTGCAAATAATTAATTTGTTAAGTTGTTTATCCAGGCTAAAGGGAAGATGGGGTATCTGGATGGAAAAATGGTTCAACCAGTAGAACATGAACCTGGCTATGATGCTTGGGTGACTGAAAATGCTTTGGTCATGACATGGCTGACTAATTCTATGGAATCAGATATCAGTCAAACTTATTTATTCCTTGATACGGCTCAAGAAATTTGGGAAGCTGTTAAAGAATACTACTCTGACCTGGGCAATGCCTCTCAAGCTTTTGATCTCAACACCAAGGTGAAAGATTTACGCCAAGGAGGGATGACTCTTATTGAATACTTCCTTGCTCTAAAAACATTGTGGCAAGAGTTGGATCTTTATGATAAAGAAGACCTTCAAGGTTTAGACGCTAATGCAATATTCAAAAATTATATAGAGAAAAGACGTCTCTATGATATTCTTGCTGGTCTTAATTCTGATCTGGATGATGTTCGTGGAAGAATTTTGGGGCAAAACCCTTTACCTTCCATTGCTACTGCCTTTTCTGAGGTACGAAGGGAGGAGCTTCGCCTAAAGGTAATGTTGGGTGATAAGGACTCTAAGTCCTCTGATGGGTCTGCCTTTATAGCAAAAAATATTGTTCATCCTTCTGGGGACTCAAAACGTTCTGACCGTTGGTGTTCTCATTGTCCTCTGATTGTAATGATGTTTTGTTATGGCATCGTAGGTTAGGACACCCAAATTTTGTTTATCTTCAGAAGTTATTCCCTAACTTATTTATTAATAAAAAGCCAAGTTCCTTTCTTTGTGATATTTGTCAGCTTGCAAAGTATTCTCGTGTCACTTATTCTCCTAAGAAATATCATGAATCTTCTCCATGTACATTGATTCATAGTGATATTTGGGGACCTGCTCGTGAAAAAAAATGTCTCGGGTGCTCATTGGTTTATTACTTTCATTGATGATCATTCTAGGGTATGTTGGGTATATCTCTTAAAAGATAAGTCCGATGCGGCATCCACTTTTAAAAACTTTTATGATTTGATTCAAACTCAATTCCAGACCTTTATCAAAATTCTGCGAACAGACAATGGCACTGAATATTTTAATTCTGTTTTTGGAGATTACCTGAACCAGCATGGAATTATTCATCAAAGTTCTTGTCCTAACACCCTCAACAAAATGAGGTGGCTTAAAAGAAAATAGACATTTAATTGAAGTTGTTCGAGCTCTCTTATTCACGATGCATGTCCCTAAATATCTGTGGGGGGAAGCCGTCTTGACGGCCTCTTATCTCATTAATTGGATGCCTTCTCGGGTACTAAATTTTCATTCTCCTTTATCTTGTCTTACTAAATCTTTTCCCTCTTTCTGTGCTCTTTCTTCTTTTCCTCCCAAAATATTTGGCCGTGTGGTTTTTGTACATATTCCTCCACATCAAAGGTCCAAATTTGACCCTAAATCTATTAGATGTGTCTTCAAAGGATATTCCCGTAATCAAAAAGGTTATAAGTGTTACTCACCTTCCCTCTGTAAGGTCTTTGTTTCCATGGATGTTATCTTTTATGAGACACAATCCTTTTTTCCCTGACTTCTCTTCAGGGGGAGTCTTCTGGTATGGATGAAGATAAGCCTGGGAAACCAAATGAAGTTGCTGTTTTACCTTGGCCTTTGGAAACAGGGGTAGTTATTGGGAAGGAAATAGGGGGAGCAACTATACTTGAGTCTAATGATCCTCCTTGTGATCCTCCCGGTCCTTGTGATCCTCTTGGTAAATGGGGAAAATTCTACAGCAGGCACAAAACACATCAAGAGACTCTAGACTGCCAGGATCCTGACTCAAGTCCTTGCTCCAGCAACCCACTTGAATGCACTAGTACAACCAATATTGATATGCCCATTGCCCTTCTGAAAGGTACTAGATTTTGCACTGCTCATCATATTTCCCATTATATCTCATATGAGAAGTTATCTCCAGGTTTCATGCTTTCAGCTCTATGTTAGATAGTACCAGGATACCCAAAAATATCCAAAAAGAACTTGATGACCCAAAATGGAGGAACGCCTTATTAGAAGAAATGGGTGCACTTATAAAAAATGGAACATGGGAGTTTCTGACATTACCTAAAGAAAAGAAAACTGTTGGTTGCAAGTGGGTGTTCACAATGAAATTTAATGCAGACAACAGCATCAATAGGTATAAGGCCAGATTAGTTGCTAAGGGATTTACTCAGACTCATGGGATAGATTATCAGGAGACATTTGCTCCAGTTGCCAAGCTTAACACTATCCGCATTCTGCTCTCTCTTGCCGCCAACCATGATTGGCCATTGCAATAGTTAGATGTTAAGAATGCCTTCTTGAATGGTGATCTACATGAGGAAGTTTACATGGTTCCACCTCCTGGTTTTGAAAAAGGGGATGGTTCTGTGTGCAAGTTGCAGAAGTCTCTCTATGGACTTTAACAATCTACCAGAGAATGGTTTGGGAAATTTACTCAAGCTGTTAAGGGAAGAGGGTTCACCCAAGCTCGGACTGATCACACTTTATTCTTTAAACACTCTGACAAAGGTAATGATAGCGAGGAGATAACCTCTTTAAAAAAATGTTTAGCTGACCAGTTTGAACTAAAAGATCTTGGATCTCTCAAATATTTTCTTGCATGGAAGTTGCTCGAAGTAAGGAAGGAATTTCTTTAACTCAGAAAAAATACATTCTAGACCTGTTGCAAGAAACAGGTATGCTTGGGTGCAAGAAAGACTCCAATTGAAGCTAATATCAAGATGGGAGTTGAGGACGGGGAAGATGTTGATAAGGAGTAGTACCAGAGACTAGTGGGGAAATTAATCTATTTGTCTCACACTCGTCCTGATATTGCTTTTGTTGTGAGCATGGTTAGCCAATTCATGCATTCTCCTAAGGAAAAACACCTTAGTGTTGTTTATAGAATTCTCAAGTACCTCAAAAACACCCCTGGTCGAGGAATTCTCTTTAAAAAGGGGAACAAAAGGATGATTGAAATTTATATAGATGCAGACTGGGCTGGCTCTGCAATGAATCGAAGATCTACTTCAGGATATTGTACTTATGTCTAGGGGAACCTTGTGACCTGGAGAAGTAAGAAAGAAACTGTTGTTGCAAGGAGCAGCGCGAAAGCGGTATTTCGGGCTTTAGCCCATGGTATTTGTGAAGGAATTTGGTTAAGAAGGCTTCTGGAAGAGTTGAAGATCTCTTATTCCCTAACTATCAGATTATATTGTGATAATAAAGCTACTGTCAGCATTGCTCAAAATCCTGTTCATCATGACAGAACAAAACATGTGGAAGTCGATCGTCTTATCAAAGAAAAATTAGAAGACGGTAATGTATGCTTGTCATATATACCTACCAAGGAACAAACGGCAGATATTCTCACCAAAGGATTACTTAAGCCGACCTTTGAGGATTTGATCAGCAAGTTGGGAATGATCAATATATATCTCCCAACTTGAGGGGGAGTGTAGAATATTCTAGATTGTCATTTATCTTTTATTGCTTTCTTGCTATCTGTTCCCTTATTTATTAGTGTCCCTTGTTATGGTAAATAAGTCTCTTAGTTTACTGTTGCTATTTATTTGTATAGCTCTCTGTACTCAATATAAATAGGACCTATTGAGTCTCTCAATGTATTAAGAAATTGTGTTATTCAGAAAAACACTTCTACTTTTCTTTATATATATACATATATAGTTTTTTTATTATTATTCAAATAAATATATATATATAAAGATAAAGTAAGGGAGGAAAACAAATATATATATATTAAAAGGGAGGGTGTTTTGACCCAGTATAAGATTAAGAAATCTTATTTCTTATATGAGTCATTGATTCCCATTTATCTAAGGGCTTGAGTTATATATATATTAACTAATTATTAATTCCAAATAAACTACACTAATTTCTTAATCTTACAGCGGTATCAATATATCCTATCCCCCTCTCTCTCTCTCTCTCTCTCTCTATATATATATATATATATATATATATATATATATTATTTGTACCAAGCCGATGTTTCATCTTAGAAATTTGTTATTCTTGTATTGAAGTCATTTATCATCGGTGTTTCACAAGGCATAACAAGAACCAAATGCTGTGTTTTCTTTTCAGTATTTAATCACATTATGCTTCTTTCTTTTTTTTAACTCTTTTTGTTCTTGGTCATCCATTCTTACTCTTACTAGCAAGCACTTCCATTCTAAAAGGCCGAGATCATTGGAACTTGTGCCAACTGTACATCCTGGTGACATTATATTTATTTTGCTACTGTTCCTGCATGTTTGGGGCAATGGGTTTGATTTGGCAATAATTTCAAAATTATTAATAATGTATTTTCTTCTTGTTTAAGGATGCATGCAAGGACTTCCTCAACTCTATCCTCGCAAGTTGGGGTTTAATGAGGAGATGTTTATTTTTGTTGATTCTATCTTGAACATTTTTTTTTATTGCACTGCAGGCCATTGTCAGTTTTGTCACTATGCAGTTCCAGCTCTGCACTGTCTTTTTCACATTTTCTTTGGGTACAAGAACACATTATTTTGGTCGGACCATTCTTCATGGTGGTGCAAGGGTTTGTCTACCTACTTTCTGTTGTCTCTTTTCTATTTCTCTTCTCAACTGTTAATATTTTTATTTGTCAACAGTATCAAGCTACTGGCCGTGGGTTTGTTGTCCGCCATATCAAATTTTCGGAGAATTACAGACTCTACTCTCGTAGTCATTTTGTTAAGGGGTGAGGCTCACTGTTTCTCTAGGTGGACTATTGTGCTACATTAAGTTTCCCCAATTCTAATTCATTTAGCTATTTCTAATTCAGTCTCTTTCTAACATTTGTTGCTCAGCTCATCAGTTTCCCATCTGTGCTAAAAAAATTCAAGTAGCATAGAATTTCAGGGAGCAGGATCAGCGTTTTATTTCTCTCTCTTGTCCTGTATTTCTTGATTTTTTAAAAAATCAAATAAATATGGCAAATCATGTTTTATCTTCCTTAGCTTACTCTGTCAGTCTGTACGACAAATTAAGCTTTATTTATTATCATGTTGCATTTCTAGCACAACATGATTATTTAGTACAGTT
Organism: Gastrolobium villosum; assembly: GCA_032173675.1. Classification (NCBI taxonomy): domain Eukaryota; kingdom Viridiplantae; phylum Streptophyta; class Magnoliopsida; order Fabales; family Fabaceae; genus Gastrolobium; species Gastrolobium villosum. Next base: position 151,584 of record JAVKPL010001674.1, read on the forward strand.
GTATGAATAGGAAAATAATAGATTTCAAGAGTTTTGACGTTAGATTGTTTCGAAGAATTAATGAGTTAAAGATTCGATCCAGAGTGAGTCAGTAAAATGGAGACCTGAGATTCCAATTGGTATGAGGGGTTTAGCTATATGTGCATGGGTTGTTTGAGAGGACTTGAATTTGAGAATTGTGTCTAATCAAAATACACAAGTATCTATATTTATAATAAGAAACTATATGTGCCTGGTCCCGATTTACACAATGTGATACTTTAATATAAACAGCCTATACCAATATATATTTTAACACTCCCACTCAAACTGGTGCACATATATCATAGGCACTAAGCTTGTCACAAATGTAGTTAACTTAGGACTTCTAAGAGCCTTGGTAAAAATATCTGCAAGTTAATCATGAGAAGTAACAAAAGTTGTTTTAATTTCCCCGGACTTGTTTTAATTTCCGCAGATTGGATCTTCTCTTGCACAAAATGAATCAATTTCAATGTGCTTGGTTCTTTCATAAAAGACTAGATTTGAGGAAATGTGTAATGCCACATGATTGTCACAAATTAAATTCATTGGTTGTTGTTCGCAGATGCTCAATTCTTTAATCAACTACTTTAACAAAATGTGATAAGGAACTTCATTGTCTAATACAGAGAAAGACATGCGGTTTATAAGATAATATGATGTAAGAACAACATACCCCCAATAATGAAGAGGAACATTGATATGCAGTTTTAGAATTCCAGTTGTTTCAATTAGGTGTCGGTTTTTAAGTTCAGCTATGTCATTCTATTGCAGAGTATAAGGACAAATAGTCTGATGTAAGGTACCCTACTAAGTCAAGAATTCTTGCAGATCAGAGGCCTTATATTCTCGCTCATTGTCTCTACGCAAAACATGAATAGTGGTTCCAAAATTGGGTACGAACTTCAGGACAAAAATTCTTATAGACGAAGATCAATTAAAGTAGTTCTTCATCAAGAAAACCCATCTGCAACAAGAGTAATCATCAACAAAATATGAGAATCCCAAATTGGACTTGACCTGACTTGAGCCCCAAATATCTGAATGAACAAGAGAGAGAGGAACCTAGAACCTCTGCCTTTTTGTTGTCACGACTAGCAAAGGAGGAGGAACACGTGTGTTTCCCTTTTGACTAGACTCACAATTCAAAGACTGTAAACGAGACAGATGAGGGGCCATTTTATAGAGTTTGGATAGACTTGGAAATCAAAGACGACGGTGAATTAGGCCTATGTGCCACTGGAGAACTAGGCATAACAAGATGGTAAAGGCCACATGACTCACTACCAACTTCAATCGTCCTTCTAGTACCCAGATCTTGCTCAAGAACATTTTTTGCATTAAAGGTAACGAAACAATGAATAGAGCAAATGAGTTGACTAACAGATATTAAATTAAAAGAACGGTCGAGAATATAAAGATCTGAGGTTAAAGATAAAGAGGGATACGACTGTGCTTGTCCAATTCCGCAAACAACATCTTGGTGCCATCAAAAGGGTAACTTGAGATAAATATTCTGCATAGATAAGAGATGTGAGAAGATCCTTATTACCACAAAGATGATTGGAAGCACTAGAATCAATTATCCACGGTCTAAGAGATGGTTGAGAAATGGAAGCAATAGGATTACTGATTCGTGAAGAATAATTTGAGCGAAAGAATGTTTCACAGTCTACACCTGAAATAGGTACAAAAAGAGCTGAAGATGGAGGTATGTGAAATAGAGCGACCCCCTGCCAAAGAAGGTCAAATTTGGGTAGAGGAGATTTGGGCGCTCTTTTCTGTCCTTGGTCAACGACGAACAACCACCAGAAATAGCCACATGCATCGGTAGAAGATGACGCATGGCGTTCACACGCAGAGATAAGGAAGGCGAGTGGGAGCGCATGAGCTACTGTCTTTCATCGCAACTTCAATGGCTGCATAGATCAGTAGCGAGCGCTCCTTTCTTTATGTGGTCATCGATTGGAACTTTGCCAGAGAATTTTCCTGTGTGTTGGTTGGCAATGGTGACAATAGGAAATGTGGTGGATGGAGGAGAACAATTTCTGGTTGGATGCTTGGCCGATTAGAGATTGCCGATATATAGCGCGGCTAGGGTTTGAGGCCACTGCGCAGTGAGCAGAGCTTAATTAGGATTTGGGTTTAGCAGAAGCTAGACTCCCAAATCAAGAGCTCTAGTACCAATTTGAATCTTGGAATTGTGTGTCTAATTAAACTACACAAGGATCTATATTTATAATAAGAAATTATATGGGCTTGGGCCCTATGTACAGAATGTGATACTAAAATATAGACAGCCTATACCAATATATATTCTAACTAGAAGGTTAACATGTTAGTTTTACTATTTTGGTAAAAAAAGTTTAGATGAAGATGAGGTTGTCCTATTCTAAGCTCAGGACAAGCCATGCCATGACCTACCAATGAAGGACCACGAGCAGGAATCACATCCAAGACCTTTGTGTGAATGCAGTTTGATTATACCACTTTAGCCAATCCTTATTGACATTGGATGTATTAATATGAACCATTCAGTGCTCTCACATTATAGGTGTTAAGATAGCTCACATATTAGGCCCCCCAGTATTTAAGAAATTATTATCTTATTTTCCTTAATTAGTTTATTATTTTCCTTCATCGGAAATGTAATCATTATATTCCTATATCTTCTTGTCTTCAGGTTGGAAGTTGCACTTTTGTTGATAGTATATCTTGCTTATGGTTATAATGAAGGTGCAATCTCATACATACTTCTGAGTATAAGCAGTTGGTTTATGGCTTTATCCTGGTTGTTTGCTCCATATTTGTTCAACCCGTCTGGATTTGAGTGGCAAAAGTAAGTTTATCTTTGTAACTTTTCAGGTATACCTCACATATTTACTGATTTTTCTTGTTATGATGTTATTTTAGGGTGGTGGAAGACTTCCGGGATTGGACAAATTGGCTACTTTACAGGGGTGGAATTGGTGTTAAGGGAGAAGAAAGCTGGGAAGCTTGGTGGGAAGAAGAACTGGTATTCCATATTTTGCCTTGATTGTTTTTAAATGTTTTTCTTGCTTTTATATTTCTTTTTATGCCTGGCTATTAATAAATTTGGTACTTGATATTTAAACTCCCAAAAGATTCCAAACTCCCCTGAGGTTATAGGTAGAGTACAATGACATATTACAGATTCGCAGACCTCTATTTTGATATGTTTGTTATTTGCAGTTCTTATTCTAAAGTGACCAATTTATTTTTACATTGTTGGGTAGCTGCTTTCCTTTAGAAAAATGCTTGATGTGCTTAGTGAATGTTGTGTCATTGCTTTCTATTATGAACCCACTCTCCCAAAAGCTTATGCTTTTAGGTGATGATGCATGAATTGTTTTATTTTATAATTCTAATACATCCCTTCGTGCAAGAGTTCTTTAGACTTGAAGCTTGAAGAATGCGGAGGCCCACTTACATTGTTTTGAAACTTCACTTTTTATTTGAAAAATGGAGTTAATAAGGATCGAATTCTAGACCGCTTGGTCATAAAGTCTCTGATACCATGTCATGAACCTGCTATGCCAAAAGCTTAATTTTTTACGTGAGTTAAGAATGATTTTGTATTATATTTCTAACAATTTCATTTGAAGAAGTTTCTCAGATGTTTTAATGGTTTTGTAGAATCCTAAATTTTGTTGCAATAGCAATTTAAGCAGTTCTGTAGGGTTTTCGTTGGAGCAGAATGCCTGTGTCTTTAAGGGCATCTGTATGCCCTGCCCTTAGATATGTAATGGGATAGGATTGTTGTAATGGTGTTACAATTGTCTATATGGATTCTTTCTCATGCAATATTCATGTTTCAAGAGAGTTTCCTTTTCTAACATGCATGCACAATTTTGTTAAGCAGTGTGCGTGAGTATTTGAATAACATATGACTCTTCTATTGTTCTTAAAGTTGCTGATCTTGAATTGCTGTCAAAATAAGATAAAAAACTAATTACAATGTCATAAACCCTCCCTCCCCGCCCCCCCAAAAAAAAAACAACCACAAGCCCAAAAAAATAATAATAATTTAATAAAAAAATAAATAAATGCATTATAATAATAACTATTTTCCCCTTAATATAACTCTCTTTTGGCTTCGTCTGTGTTTATCATGTTTATAGATCTTTTTTGCATTCTGTTCTTAAACATATGGCTCTTCTATTGTTCTTAAAGTTGCTGTCAAAATAAGATAAAAAAAAGCTAAATTACAATGTCATAAACTCCCCCACCCAAGCCTCCCCCCACAAAAAAAAAAATAATAAAATAAATAAATATATAATAATAATAATAATAATAATAACTATCTTCCCCTTAATATAACTCTTTTGGCTTCGTCTGTGTTTATTATAGATCTTTTTTGCATTCTTGATATTTATAAATCATTTGTCTACAGGCTCATATCAGGAGCTTGGGTTCAAGGATAGCAGAGACCATCCTGAGTCTAAGATTTTTTATCTTCCAATATGGTATTGTGTACAAGCTTAACGTGAAAGGAACAGATACTTCATTGACGGTATTACATCACGTTTCTTTTTCCTGTCCTTTTGGATAAATACTATATCCTAATTATATTTTTTTAATAGTTTCCAGCTGTTTAACATTAAAACTGAATTTGATTTGCATAATTTTGCAATTCAGTATGCAGATTCTCGTGTTTAATTTTTTCATTTAAGATATAAGCAGAAGTAAATTTGTATGCTTTAATAAGGTTGTCAAATGTTAGAGAATGCCGTTAGCTCATGCTTCTTCAGAAAGTAGCTTAGCCTGTTCACAAACAGACCTGTACTTTGTAATAGCTGTCTCAACTGACTGTAACTGGATCTGCTGAAGTTCAGATTCTAGCCTAGTGTATTCTCTATATTACACTATTGTATGAACAAATCATTCATAGATGAGTTAATTGTTTCTGTTTCAGATCCATCTCTCTGTCCCCCCCCCCCCAAAAAAAAAAAAAAACAACGCTCTCTCAGTTTCGCATATATACTCGGTGCACGTTTTCTACATGGCATCAATGCACATCTTGCAGGCTGGCCCAATTAGCCCACATCAAGCTGGGCCAATTAGGCCAGAAATTTTTTGTTTTAATTTTGTTATTCTGGCTTGATTGTTGGGCTTGCCCATTTTTACCCCCTAACAACAGAGGGAAAAAATAGCCCTTGGTTTTTTTATTTTTCCCCCACAACCATTTCATCTCTTGTATCCTAATATCTGTAATCCCACTAGCAAAGAATTGAGCATCTTCTGCAAGTCTGTTGAGCCAATGCCCAGTGATTGGAGATCCTTCTCGTCTGATACTACTGAAACTTTGGTTTATTCTTCTTCTTCTATGTTGCCCTATTTCTTTTGTTTTCCTAGTTGCAGTGTCATTAGGTATCTTCGAAAAATCTGTTTAATCTTCCTCGTAACATCTTTTGAAGAAAAAGTAGTGTTTTGGAATCTTGGTTCAGAGCTTTGTCCCTCATGTCCACATACATTTTGCAGGCAAGCTGGAAAGGTAATATAAAATAAGAGGACATTATTCATTGAAAAAATAGTCAAAAAAGTTCAAAATGACTTGTACCATTAACTATTATTCTATAGAAACAAATTAAATAGAAGTTAGTAGGTTAAAGGTTTTTTTTTTCTAACTTGAAGGATTTAGGTTTCTATATTTAATATGTACCGTTTTATGATTATAATATCTTTTGTTTTATTACTAACATCTCCTAACCATGTCTTGTCCTATATCATTAAAATGTGCCATGTTGCTATTTCATTGTTCTGGATCATATCTTTGCTTCCTAAGTACCAGCAGCAGCAGATGCCTTCTGCGGTGATGTTATTTATTTATTGAGAATTGACATCTTTGTTTATGTTTAAGCCAACCATTTATGCGCATGCTTAGGAAGCAGTGGCTTGATTTGTTTTATATTTTACCATTATTAGTTTGCAATTCTTTTTACATATTTACATGTACAGTGCAGGTTAGTCAACTGACTGCTTATGTTTCGCATTTTGCATAGGTTTATGGACTCTCATGGGTAGTGCTGGCTGTGCTTATAATTCTTTTCAAGGTGCAAAAAATGCATTATGTGTGGTCTTAGATTACATGTGTATGTTGGTACTTTTGTATCTTAAGGCTGTCTGTATTCTTGCTCCATAGGTATTCACGTTCAGCCAGAAGATATCGGTCAATTTCCAGCTTCTGTTGCGCTTTATACAAGGGCTCACCCTCTTGTTGGCACTGGCTGGATTAGCTGTGGCTGTTATATTGACCAATCTGTCTGTGCCTGATATTTTTGCTTCTATGTTAGCTTTCATTCCAACCGGATGGGGAATTCTGTCTGTGAGTTTTCTTTTCCTCTCATCCTTTAGTGCTATTAATTATTTCATCTTTTGCAGTTCGGATTGCATGCTTACAATATCATTAGTGTAAAGTTTGAAGCTTTCATTTTAGTTTGATTCTTGATGTATCAAAGTTGTGTTGCCTTTAATCGAAAGGTGTGGTTCCGTTGGCAAACTAAGGTCACATTTGAAAAACAAAAAAAACAAAAAAATTCTTTATCTGTTGATTTGTTTTTGTATATAATTACAAAATTGCTACCTTCTTTCACATTTTTTCTTTTTTTTTCAAGGTTTTGTGGAGCTAAAGATGAAAACAATATTTTGTTGATTTGACCATTTCCTTTGCAAATTCTTGAAAAAAAGAAGCATAGTGAAAATAAGTTAACATTTTTTAATTTTTAGTGAAAACATATGAACTAAAAGTGAAAACAAAGAATTGATTGAAATGGAGAAATTTGTCCAGAAAGTTGTTGAACGTACCAACAAGTGATTAGAAAGCTGCGGGGAAATGTGAAACGGGCCACCAAAAGCTCAATTATGGTTGGAATAAAAAAAGAAAAGAAAACAAGCCATTAAAAAAAGGGATTCCATTTTTTTGGGGACATGGTGCAAAATTGTGACATGATTAGGTCATGGAGGATGGTACCTTTCTAATGCCATCTTAAGTTACTGTAAAGAACCAATTCAACCCAAAAGCTTAAGCTGTTGGGTGAGGTTATATTAATGGTTTTATATATTTAAACACGCCCCCTCACACGAGAGCCCACTGGGCTTGAAGGGTGGACAATGCACAGGCCCACCTACATGTGCGAACAAAGAAATTCCACTTGAAAGAAAGTGGGGGGCAGCGAGGATCGAACCCGGGACACAAGGCTCTGATACCATGTAAAGAACCAATTCAACCCAAAAACTTAAGCTGTTGGGTGAGGCTATATTAATGGTTTTATATATCTAAACAGTTACAAAGTTTATGTTAAAAAAATGAGTACAATAGGGAAAGGAAGCTCCCAAAAATATTCAGTATATAAGGTAGATGTGATTTGAACAATAACCCAATGTTCCTAGTCATACTAATAATCTAGGTCAAGTACTAGTGTTAATTTTGCTAATTCGGAGTCAGCTTAATAAGACGGCGGTAAAGAACAATTTCATCCTAAAAGCTTAAACTGTGAGGTGAATGTCACATTAATAGTTTTATATTATGTTTTATTAACACGCCCTCTCACATTAAAGTTGCTTATTAGGATGAGCTTTTCTCAGTCAGCATTTGCATGGTCAACATCTCCCTAGCATTCCTTTGATGTATTGGCATTTCTCTGGTACCAACTTGAAATTTAGAAAATAAATTTGATAGAATGTCGAGTTCGTGACGGTCCCCACTTGATCTCTGTTTATGTGTGTGTGGATATTAATTACAATGATTCTATTCTTGATGTGCATAATCCTAACCGATTCTATGTACTTGATATCCTATGATATTCTAAAAGATATATTCAATAGCTTTTAGATCATAGGGTTATAAGTTGAAAAAGGGGATAATATTATTTGATAATTGTGTATTACATCTGTTCAATTGCTCTCTATTTAAAGAGACTAAATAATCTAATAGGCTAAGCCCAAAGAAGATTCTAGAATGGAAATAAATAAATAAACAAACACAATTATTTACTACATTCTCCCTCAAGCTGAGGAATAGATATTTATAATTCTCAACTTGCTAGTAAGCTCTTGAAACTTTTTTAAGGAAGTCCATTTGTTAGAATATCAGTTAATTGACATTCAGTAGGGATGTATGGAGTGGTGATCAACCCGCTATCAAGCTTCTCTTTGATGAAATGGATTATGAGCTATACAAATGGCGGACTTATTATCACTAAACAGCTTCATAGGTCCTTCACATCTTATTTTGAGATCATCAAATATAATTCTCAACTACAATAATTCACAAATTCCTTGAGCCATAGCTCAAAATTCAGCCTCTGCACTCGATCTGGCAACCACATCATGCTAGTTACTCCTCTATGTCACTAGGTTACCACAAAGAAACATACAATAACCAGTGGTAGATCGACGATCAGTCACGAGTCCAGCATAATCAGCATCAGTATAAACTTTTAAAAAGAGATTTCCATCACGCCAGAACAACAGTCCTTTACCAGGAGTGGCTTTAAGATACTGAAGAATTCTCTCCACTGTCTGCATGTGTTTTTTCTTTTGGATTATGCATGAACTGACTCACAATACTAACAGCATAAGCTAGATCTAGTCTAGTATGAGCCAAATATATCAGTATCCTAACTAATCGCTGATATTGTCTTTTATCAACTGGAGGACTCTCCTCTTCATAACCCATCTTGTGATACTGTTCAATAGGAATGCTAGAGGGTTTACACCGAAGTTTTTCCGCTTATTTAAGAAGATCAAGGACATATTTCCTTTGAGTAATAAGAATTCCTTCATTTGAATGAGCTACCTCTATCCCTAAGAAATATCTCAATCTCCCAAGATCTTTAATTTTAAACTCAGAGGCTAAAACAGAGATCTGGAACCGGGAGGAAGAGACGATCAGAAAACAGGTGGTCCGAGGTGAAACCTCGCCGTCACGCGCCGGAGAAGTGGTCGGAGCGTGGGTGTCACGCGTAGTAGAAGAGACGGTGTGTGGGAGCGCGTTCCTGGTCGATTGGAGCTAGGCTTTCGTTGGCAAGGTCGCCCGGAGGTGCCGATCCTGTCTGTGTTTGGTCAGAATCCAAAAAGTCACTGGAATAGTGTTCACCGATGAGAACAAGTGCGGTTCTAGCTTTTTGGAACTGTTTGGGTTGTTGGTTGGCCGGGAAATGTCCGTAGAAGGATAGATCAGAGAAAAAGAAGTTCAATAGTGGTCCTCTCGGTCCAAAAGGTCCCCGGAAAGATTTTCCTATGGCGGCTAGTGTCGTCGAGAGGCAAAGAAAAGGTTTTTGCTCTAACGGCGGCGGTAGTTGAAAAAAGGGATAATATTAATTGATAATTATGTATTACATTTGTACAATTGCTCTTTATTTAAAGAGACTAAATAACCTAATGGGCTAAGCATAATGAAGATTCTGGAATGGAAATAAACAAATACAATTATTTACAACATTCTATTTATTAGAATTTGTTAGAGATAGATAAAACTGTAGAATATTCTAGAGTCTTTTACTTATTTCTAACTACTTGTCTCTTTGAGTAGTGTGATGTCTCTTTGGTTACTGTGTATTTTATTTATTACTTCATCTCCTTAACTACCTTGTAATCTGTATATAAAGATCCCTTTGGGTGTCAATCAATATATGAAAAATTATATTTCAGTCTTATATTTCTTCATGGTATCAAGAGCAGGTTATCCTGTGATCATTTTGTAAACCTCCACGTTCTTTTCTCTTTTTCTTTTTTTCTTTTTTTTCACCGTTCCCTACTATAACTCAGAAATCATATCTGGACACCTCCAATCACGAAACCAAGGCCACCATTGGACTCAGCAGCCATTTCCGAGTCGACCCACGTCAGCCCCGTCGCCGGAAAGTCATCCACGCGCCACCACAGCAGAACTGCCTTTCCGGCGCGTGTAAGCCACGCGCCGCCCTGCCGGACTCCGTTTGCCACGCGGCTTTCACAGAACAACTCGCCTGGCCTCCCTCTTCCTGTTCTGAGGGTTTAAATCACGATTGGAGCACTTTTCTTGCTGGGTCCAGTTGGTTCCTGTCGGTTCCTGTTCCTGTTCCTGTTCCTGTTCCTGTTCCTGTTCCTGTTCTGAGTTCTTTTTTTAACGATGGAAGTTGAAAATATTGAGGCTGAGAATAAGCATTCTGAAAAATCATCCGGTAATATTTCTGGTGTTTCTACTCCTCCCTGTTCTTCGTCTTTCGGAGACAACCCAGCTATACAGATCACTAACCACCGTTTAAACGGTAAAAATTATGTGCAATGGCATCAATCTGTCAAGCTGTTTATCCAAGCAAAAGGGAAAATGGGGTATCTTGATGGAAAAAAGGAAAAACCCGGAGCTGATGAACCTGATTATGATAAATGGATGACTGAAAATGCCCTGGTCATGACCTGGTTGACTAACTCCATGGATCCTGATATCAGTCAAACTTATTTGTTTCTTGATACGGCTCAGGAAATTTGGGATGCCGTTAAAGAATATTATTCTGACCTGGGCAATGCTTCTCAGGCTTTTGAACTCAACACCAAGGTAAGAGAGTTACATCAAGAGGGGATGTCTGTTACTGAATACTTTCTTGCTTTAAAAACTCTGTGGCAGGAGTTGGACCTTTATGATGCAGCAGATCTTCAAGGTTTAGAAGCTAATGCAAGGTTTAAAAGTTACTTAGAGAAAAGACGTCTCTATGATTTTCTTGCTGGCCTTAATCGTGATCTTGATGATGTTCGTGGAAGGATATTGGGGCAGAACCCATTACCTTCCATTGCAGCTGCTTTTTCTATGGTACGACGGGAAGAACTTCGCCGAAAGGTAATGTTGGGGGACAAGAACTCTAAATCCTCCGATGTATCTGCCTTAGTAGCAAAACATACTCCTCTTCCCCCTAGTGGTGCAAAACGTTCTGACCGATGGTGTTCTCATTGCAATAAGAGTGGTCACACTCGCGAAAAATGTTGGGAAATTCATGGAAAACAACCAAATTGGAAAGCAAAGGGGCCAAACAAGAGTCGCGCTTATCAAATCTCTTCTGATGATAAGGGGGACGAGTCTCGTGCCTCTCCAAATTCCGATGGTGTATTCATCCCTAAAGCTCAGTATGAGCAATTTCAGAAAGTGATGTCTAAATCTGCTGAGGCAACTAGTCATGTTGCTCAACAAGGTATGGCATTCCATGTTGATCATAGTAGTCGTTGGATTCTTGATTCAGGAGCTTCTGATCATATGACAGGTAATGCATCCTTGTTTTGTTCTTATACCCCTTATTATCACCAGTCACGAATAAGGACTGCTGATGGTAGTTTCTCTAATATTGCGGGAAAGGGATCCATTAAGGCTTAAGCTCTCTGAACATATTACTCTGAATTCTGTCCTTCATGTCCCTTCTCTTACTTGTAACCTTATCTCTATTAGTAAACTTTCCTCTGAATTGCATTGTGTTGCTAAATTCTCTGCCAAAACCTGTGTTTTTCAGGAACAGGATTCGGGGCTGATGATTGGCAGTGCTAGAGAGGAAGAAGGGCTTTACTATTTTGAAGAAGATTCTCATGAAAAGAGATTTTTTGCAAATCACTCTTTATGTTTATCAGACGATTGTAATGATGTTTTGTTGTGGCATCGTCGTTTAGGACACCCAAATTTCTTTTATCTTCAAAAGTTGTTTCCAAACTTATTTATCAATAAAAAACCAAGTTCCTTTTTTTGTGAGGATTGTCAGTTTGCAAAACACTCTCGTGTTTCTTATTCCCCCAGAGATTATCATGTTTCGTCTCCATTTACATTGATTCATAGTGATATTTGGGGGCCAGCTCGTGAAAAAAATATATCTGGAACTCGTTGGTTTATTACCTTCATTGATGATCATTCTAGAGTATGCTGGGTATATCTTCTAAAGGATAAGTCTGAAGCTGCAGCCACTTTTAAAAATTTTCATGCTATGGTACAAACTCAATTCCAGACCTCTATCCAAATCCTGCGAACTGACAACGGTACTGAATATTTTAATTCTGTTCTTGGTGATTACCTAACCAAGCAAGGTATTATCCATCAAAGTTCTTGTCCTAACACCCCTCAACAAAATGGGGTGGCTGAAAGAAAAAATAGACATCTCATTGAAGTTGCTAGAGCCCTCTTGTTTTCAATGCATGTCCCTAAATACCTGTGGGGGGAGGCCGTCTTGACTGCCTCATATCTCATCAATCGGATGCCCTCTCGTGTCCTGAATTTTCATTCTCCCATATATTGCCTTACCCGCTCTATTCCCTCCTTTCGGGCTCTCTCTTACATTCCTCCAAAGTTGTTTGGCTGTGTAGTTTTTGTTCATATTCCTCAACATCAAAGGTCCAAACTTGATCCAAAGTCTGTTAGATGTGTTTTCATAGGATATCCTCCTAATCAAAAAGGTTACAAGTGCTACTCACCTTCTCTTCGAAAGGTCTTTGTTTCTATGGATGTTACTTTTTATGAAACACAATCATTTTTTCCCTCGACTTCTCTTCAGGGGGAGTCTATCGGTGTAAAAGAAGACAAGTCTTAGATTCCAAATAATTCTACTGTCTTACCTTTACCCTTGGAAACATCTGTTGTTCCTTTACCTTTGGAGACAGGGGGAGCTAATGTACAGGAGACAAGGACAGCAACTGTACCAGAGACTGGAGATCCTCCCGGTAAATGGGGAAAATTCTACAGCAGGCGTAAATCTCCTCAAGATCCTCTAGACTGCCAGGATTCTGACCCGTGTCCTAGTTCCAGCAATCCACTTGAGAACACTGGTACAGCTGACCTAGATATGCCTATTGCCCTTCGAAAAGGTACTAGATCTTGCACTGCTCATCCTATTTCTCATCACATTTCATATGAAAAGTTGTCTCCAGGTTTTCGTGCTTTCAACACTATATTAGACGGTACAAAAATACCAAAAAATATCCAAGAGGCACTTAATGACCCTAAATGGAGGGATGCAGTCTTTGAAGAAATGGATGCACTTAAAAAAATGGAACTTGGGAGTCCGTGGCACTTCCCAGAGGAAAGAAAACTGTAGGTTGCAAGTGGGTGTTCACAATAAAATTTAATGCAGATAACAGCATCAACAAATATAAGGCCAGATTGGTTGCCAAAGGATTCACCCAGACTTATGGGATAGACTATCAGGAGACGTTTGCTCCCGTTGCCAAACTTAATTCTATCCGAGTCCTACTATCACTTGCTGCCAACCTTGATTGGCCCTTGCATCAATTGGACGTAAAGAATGCTTTCTTAAATGGGGACTTACATGAGGAAGTTTACATGGATCCACCACCTGGTTTTGAAGAGGGAGATGGTTCTGTATGCATGTTGAAGAAGTCTCTTTATGGACTTAAACAATCCCCTAGAGAGTGGTTTGAAAAGTTTACTCGTGCTGTTAAAGAAAGGGGATTTATCCAAGCTCAGACTGATCACACTTTATTTTTTAAACACTCCGATAGTGGCAAAATTGCTATCCTCATTGTTTATGTTGATGACATAATTGTCACAGGTGATGACTGGGAGGAAATAAAATCTTTAAAGGGGGGTTTAGCTAATCAGTTTGAACTGAAGGATCTTGGATCACTCAAATATTTCCTTGGAATGGAAATTGCTCGTAGCAAAGCGGGAATTTCCTTATCTCAAAAGAAATATATCCTAGACCTGCTACAAGAAACAGGTATGCTTGGGTGCAAGCCTGCAGAAACTCCAGTTGAACCCAATATTAAATTGGGAATTGAAGATGGAAAGGATGTTGACAGGGAGCAGTACCAAAGGTTGGTAGGGAAGCTGATCTACTTATCTCACACTCGACCTGATATTGCATTTGCCGTTAGCATGGTTAGCCAATTCATGCATTCTCCTAAGGAAAAGCACCTTAGTGCGGTTTATAGAATCCTCAAGTACCTCAAAAACACACCTGGTCGAGGAATGCTCTTTAAAAGGGGACACAAGAGGATGATAGAAATCTATACAGATGCTGATTGGGCTGGCTCTGCATTGGACCGAAGATCCACTTCAGGATATTGTACCTATGTCTGGGGAAATCTTGTGACCTGGAGAAGTAAAAAACAAACTGTTGTTGCCAGAAGCAGTGCAGAAGCAGAATTTCGGGCGCTAGCTCATGGCATTTGTGAAGGAATCTGGTTAAGAAGACTTCTTGAAGAATTAAAGATATCTTATTCTCTACCTGTGAGACTCTATTGTGATAATAAGGCTGCTGTCAGTATTGCTCAAAATCCTGTACATCATGACAGAACCAAACATGTGGAGGTTGATCGTCATTTTATCAAAGAAAAATTGGAGGAGGGTAGTGTATGTTTGTCATATATACCTACCAAGGAGCAAACAGCCGACATTCTCACCAAAGGATTACACAAACCCATCTTTGAGGATTTAATTAGCAAGTTGGGGATGATCAATATATATCTCCCAACTTGAGGGGGAGTGTAGAATATTCTAGAGTCTTTTACTTATTTCTAACTACTTGTCTCTTTGAGTAGTGTGATGTCTCTTTGGTTACTGTGTATTTTATTTATTACTTCATCTCCTTAACTACCTTGTAATCTGTATATAAAGATCCCTTTGGGTGTCAATCAATATATGAAAAATTATATTTCAGTCTTATATTTTTGGGTTGAATTGATTTTTTACATGGTATCAGGGCCTCATTGTCACGGGCTCAATCTTCACCACCTTTCACTTTCTTTTGTGGAATTTCTTAGCATAGTTAGGTTAGGCTTGATGCATCATCCACCCTTCAAGCCCACTGAACTCTCGTGTGAGGGGACGTGGCAGAGATATATAAAACCATTAATATAGCCTCACCTAATAACTTAAACTTTTGGGTTAAATTGGTTCTTTACAGAATTCATGCAATTCTCTGTAAGAATTGCAAATTAAAACTTGCTCAATTTGGTTTAAATTTGTCCTTAACTGCCGCTGCTTACGTATTAAGTAGCATATATAGCATGTTAGAACTTAGAAGTGACTAATTATTGATATTAGAGTTTCTTGCGCTGCCTCTTATAATGGTACCATTGAGTATCTTTGACATCATCACAAAATGTGTTGCCTTATTAATGGTATTTTGCAAATCTCCAACTCCAGAAGGAATGTCTATGCATCTGAAGAGTGGGAAAAATGAATTAGAGCGTCCAACTGACAGATAAAAGCAAACGAATTTTT
Organism: Gastrolobium villosum; assembly: GCA_032173675.1. Classification (NCBI taxonomy): domain Eukaryota; kingdom Viridiplantae; phylum Streptophyta; class Magnoliopsida; order Fabales; family Fabaceae; genus Gastrolobium; species Gastrolobium villosum. Next base: position 166,819 of record JAVKPL010001674.1, read on the forward strand.
TGGGGGTTTAAGGTGTCTGGTTCTATGGCTGTTTGTTTGGATTATATGTGGTGTGTTTGATTTGGGGTAAACTTAGGAGAGGTATGATGTCACACGAAAAACATGTGATCTTGTATCTGTCAAGTACTAACATGACAAAATGGTCAGTTGAATTGAATGTCAAATTACATTAGATCTGTCAGACTGTCACATCATGTGAAAAACTGGTCAATTGAGGATTAGGCGATTACATTATGCGGGATGATGGTGGAGATTGATAGTGTTGGTCAGTGGCATTGCATCAATTGAAACAGAGTGACTAAATGACTTGATTTGGAAAACTAGAGGGATGAAAAGTAAAACTGGGCAGTAAGTAGCCTGTGGTTGCCGATTTGGCCACTTTGAACCCCAATATAAATTGAGATTATTCTTGGCCAAGATCTAGCTTGTATGTATTATATCAGGGCCTTGATAACAAAGGATGCATTCAAGATTTCAATTTTCACACTAAGTTAAATTTTAGCAGTGCTTGGGTGGGCCTTTGCTTTTGCCATCAGTAATGCCTAGAGGTTTGGTGGAAGTAAAAACCATTTTTCAGCTTGTACATCGTATCTGAAGATTTTAGAGTAACTGTATCCTTGACACATTGTCTCCTTTTTATAAAAAGCACGGCATGCCTTGTCTCCTTTACATCATTGTCTTTCATTTAATGAAATTATATCTTGCCCCATATGGATGTCGTATCTCATCTATTTAATCTATTTCATTGTTTGGCATCTAGAATCCTACACGCATGTCCAAACACTATTCAATGTGCTGAAATGGAGCTGATATTGTATACGATTGTTTTAATATCTCATTGTATGTAGTGTCACTCTTTGATTTTTGTACACATTGATTGTCCTTGTATAGATTGCTGCTGCTTGGAAGCCTGTGATGAAGAGGCTGGGACTATGGAAATCCGTTCGATCGATTGCTCGTCTGTATGATGCTGGCATGGGAATGCTCATCTTTGTACCCATTGCATTCTTTTCTTGGTTTCCTTTTGTGTCAACATTCCAGACTCGCCTCATGTTTAACCAGGCTTTTAGCCGAGGGTTAGAAATTTCTCTTATCCTTGCCGGGAACAATCCCAATAGTGGGATATAGTTGTGCTTGGATCATGCCTTGTTCCTGAATGATCTATTTATTTTTTTCGTGGGGAGGGTGAGAGTACGTAAATTTTCTTGTATGAAGCCTAAATTTTCTGTAGATCTCTTCAGAGTTGTGAATAGCGATGTATCATTATTCTTCTATTGTATGCCATTTATAAATCGTTTTATACAAATGGATGTAATATTTGCAATTTAAGTTTTGAATTCCCTTATATTCTGCTTGCAATGTTTCTCCTGCTGATTTATTTTATTTTATTTTTTATACAATTGGAAATTGAATTCATAACTTAATACAATTTACTCAAATCTCTCACTACTAGATTAATCTTAATAGCTTTTCCTTGCTGATTTTTAAACTTTTAATTGCTGAGATTTTTTCTTTGGTTAGGGTACGTGGAAGCTTGCAAAATCTTTTAAGAATTATATATGAACCAAACTTTAATAATATCATAGATGGACGATAAATTTTTGTGGGGTTGGTATAAGCATAACAATGTAAAAAGATGAGAGGTATTCATTTTACAGGAAAAAAAAACTATAAAAAATGATAATAACTGATTTTGATCGAATTGGTAATGAGGTCTCTGATTCACCGTCTGTTTCGAAATCTCTGATTGGGAGATGTACTATGCATAGGGAGAAAACAGTAAATTGTGCAGAAAATGTTATTATGTATCAAATTGTCTCTCGATTTATTAACCTACCCCATTCCACCCGTCACAAGACTTGTACTCTTATTTATGAAAGATGGATTAAATGAGATCAATGAGTTATGTATGATGGCCAAACCTGTGAAATTTGATTATTAACCTCTAACATAGCAATACAAGATTATACGGTAAATTTTCAAATGGATTAAAAGAAAACCCTGCAATTAGGGGTGTAAACGGATTAAGCCGGCCTACAAGGGTCTACGGCCTCGTTTATATTAGGTCAGACTTTGCCTATTATATTATAAATAGTCAAATAGAATAGGCTTAGAGTTTAAAATAATCTATTTAAAAAGTAGGCGCAGGTTTTTTTGTACATGTCAGTCCTATAAAATAGGGGTGTAAATGCAGTACAGGGCCGTACGACCTAGCCTATATTAGGTCAGATTTAACCTATTATAAATATTCAAATAAAATATGCCTGGACTTTAGAAAAATTTAGTTAGAAAGCAGGTTGTTTTTTTATACATATCGGGTAAGCTTACAGGTCGGCTTATATCATATTATTTATTTTAAATAAAATAAATAAAATAATTATTTTAATAGTTTTTAATAATAAAGTAATATTATTTTAATTATTTTTTGAATTTGATAAGAATGGATGTTTTATACTAAAATGACATAAAAAATGATTATATGAAGAGAGGGTGTCCTCAGGCACAAGAAAACAATTCAAAAACTAACTTTTTTTTTTCCTTTTTTTGGGTTAACAAAGTTTGGTGCAAGCGGATGGGACTCACCTTAATATATTGTCCTAATTCAATTTCATATCTCATTCAATGTTTATGAATGTGGGAAAGGATATTGTAACAACCAAGTTATGTTATTATCATGCTACTATCAATCAATCTCATCGTCAGATCGATTATGTTGATCCAACGATTATATTTATTTCTATCTTTATATGCATATTTAAAGTGAAAGCATTAAATATGGGAAATCATAACTATACAAAAGTGGAAATACATATAAAATATTAAATTTGGGAAATCGTGACCATACAAAGATAGAAATAAATATAACCGTTAGATCCATATAATCGATCTAACGGTGAAATTGATTGGTAGTAACTCAGTAGTAATACAATTTAGTTGTTACAATATCCTTCCCCTATAAATATATATAGGATTTACATTTTTGCAGCTGTTATACGTGCAGCAATCAAATACTTACCATATATATAGTTGAAAGCAACTTATATTGTAACACCCCAAATTCTAACAATTTATAATAGCATAAATAAATTCAATAATTTTTATAAATAACAGCGGAAGTTCAAAATAATCAAATTTGGGAAGTGTTACCGCCGCGCTTCTACTGTTGTCAAGCGCAAGGCTAACTTTATTACATTAAAACAAAACTAAAACTAAAGTTTAAATAAAGGAAATATGTATTATGCATTTATTTAAATCTCATAAACTAGCCAGAAAAGTCTGCTTTGTGATCCTCACTGCCCCACAGCTAGCCCCATCCTTTACAATCCGCTTCACTGAAAATCTGCTCCCCCGCATCCCAACAGGATCATTGCAGTCAAACAAACATAAAAGTCAGCAAAGCTGGTAATCCCAATCATAATACAATTAATGTAATTAATAACAAATTAAATCAAATATATAAAATCAAATTTGATAAATCAATTCCACATTAATTAAATCAAATATCAATATAATATTTATCATATATATTCTTAATCATAATCACATCAAATTATCAGCTTCAACATATATTCACATCGATCAAATTTCATTCATAATCTTTATTAAGTTTATTTAGTGGAGTAGTGGGAAGAGAACCATGGTAGACCCGGGAAACCCTGCCAGTCTACCCTGTGACCCGGGAAACCTGCCAGTCACAAACAAATCACATTGGCCATAATCAATTCGCATCTTCCTAGTGTCCCGGATATCCTGCCAGACACTTCTTCCCAAAGTTGCTACTAGTATCCCGGGAAACCCTGCCAGATACCACTTTGAGAAGAACGGATATTCTCTGTTCACATCGTATAAATATATCGGAGGCATAAAGCCCAAGGGTTGTGTTCATCTCTTTGGGAGGTACCATCCCAAAGCTATCTTCCCACTATTATTTATTACAATCACACACAATCAATTCAATATTACCACAAATAGTTTTCATGATTTCCACATCAATTCAATCAAGAGTGTAATTTCTAAATTCAACCTTTCGATAATATCATAATTTTCATATTCAACATCTATCATAGAAAAACCCAAATTCAATCATCATATCAAAAGTTTCCAAAGAAAAATTCAAATATTCACATCTAATAAATTTAATAGGAAATATAACTATAGTGCCCTAAGCATCGAGATTACATCAAAAATTCATATAAAACTAACCCTTGACTCTCTAGGGATTAGGATTACACCTACCAAAATTACATATAACCTATGACTCTTTAAGAATTAGGATTGCACCTACCAAAATTACATATAACCTATGACTCTTTAAGAATTAGGATTACACTCACATTTCATATAAACGAGATAACGTACGCAGACCTACGGATTAAGATTACATCATAACAAATTCTATAGGACTATAGAGATTAGGATTACATTATAACAAATTCTATATGACTCTAGAGATTAGGATTACACATACCAAATTTCACATAAAATATAATCTAAAAAAAATACCTAGGGATTAGGATTACACACACCAAATTTCACATAAAATATAATCTAAAAATACCTAGGGATTAGGACTACACATACCAAATTTCACATAAAATATAACCTAAAAATACCTAGGGATTAGGATTACCTGGTCTCCGTTTTCGCTAACTTCTAAAGGGAAAATTTGGGGCAGAGAACCGATTGATAATCAGAAAAATATAAAAATTGAAAATAATTAAAATAAACTTTTTTTTGGAGTGAGAAGAGAGAGAGTAGTAGAGGAGAAATGATGAAGAGTGAATTGGTTTGGTTAGGCTATGCCTCTATTTATAGTTGAAATTTTGGGCTTATACACCACTGACTCCATGCTGACTCATCATATCTAAATAATTTATGTTTGTTGACTAATCATATCCAAACAATTTATGTTTGTTGAATCATCATATCTAAACAACTTATGTTTGTTGAATCATCATATCTAAACAACTTATGTTTGTTGAATCATCATATCTAAACAATCTATGTTAGTTGACTCATCCTATCCAATCAAACATTACCAATCAAATAATCAAACATTAAAACATAATAATCAATCAAATAATCACAATTTATCATCCATTATTATTATTACTAATTTATAATTTATTACTATTATTAATTTTTTGTATTATAAATTACTATTATTTTCCTGGGATATTACATTCTACCATCCTTATAAGAAGTTTCGTCCTCGAACTATTATTTTCCTGGGATATTACATTCTACCATCCTTAAAAGAAGTTTCGTCCTCGAAACTTAAAAGTTTGAGTTTCTCAATTAACTAAAGGCATAAGGTTAAAGTTAATAAAAATATGGGGTATTACATTCTACCCTCCTTAAAAGAAGTTTCGTCCTCGAAACATTTTTTTTTTTTTTTGAAACCCCCTTAAAAAAAATAAGCAACCAACCAAGAGTAATGCATAATTAAGAAAACAAGAACACATATGATGCAATGAATTTAAAATACTACAAATTAATGAATTGTTAACTTTAACCAAGCTAAAAGAAAAAAAAGTTTCGAAACTGAATATCTTCTTTAAACAAATAGAAACTTTTATTGCATATAT